>PVHY01004362.1:59743-89065 GCA_004024945.1 Uropsilus gracilis | reverse complement strand
AAGAACTCACACAATTCAGTAAAAACAAAGCATAAAGTCCAATCAAAAAAATGGGCAGTAAAGCTTGAAAGACACTTCTCTAATGAGGAAATATAAATGGCCAACAGGCATACGAATAAATGCCTAATATCACTTATAATCAGGGAAATACAAATCAAAACCACATTGAGATACCACTGGCAAGAACTGGGAAAAACTGAGTGCTGGTGGAGATGTGGAGAAAAAGGGACACTTTTACACTGCTGGTGGGAATGTAAACTGGTACAACCACTGTGGAAAGCTGTGTGGATAATCTTGAAAGTACTTAAAATGAACTTACCATTGGATCCAGCAATCCTCCTTTTGGGTATCTATCCAAAGGATACAAAAGCACTAATACAAAAGAATATCTTCACTCCTATGTTTACTACAGCAATGTTTATAACATCCACGACACGGAAATAACCCAAATGTCCCTAAATTGATTAATGATTTAAAATATTGTGGTATATTTACACAATGGAGTATTATTCAGTAATCAAAAAGGACAAACTCATGTCATTTGCAGCAACGTGGAACTAGAAGGAATTATGGTAGTGAAAATAAGGCAAAGGAAAAAAATAAATAACAGATGATCTCACTTATATGCAGGGTGTAGGGAAAACAAATTTTAAAAAAAGTCAAAATAAAGAATATGATAACTGAACTGAGACCTACAGAAAGGGAGGGAGGGTGAACTGGGGAGAGGGATAAGCACAAGTGAATATGATGATGGTTCATGTGTGAAATGGTGGTAGAAGAAATTTGGAGTATACAACAATGTTCAAAAAATTATATATATAATGAGAATTTAATCACAGTTCTAATTCTAAGATGCTCAAATTTTAATCTGTATATACAAAATTTTCATAGGGTAAAATAGGTAAGATTTTAACAATGTAGTATCTATAATAGATAAAATATTTCTTCTCTTTGGGGGGATGCAAAAATAAAATAGTAATTTTAATGAATGTCTTAATTAAATTATGGTATCTTACACATATAATAGAAGTTTAAATAAAAATTTTATGAACATAAATGACCAGCATTTATGGCAAACCTCTAAGCTTTCATCTCATACACAATTATTGTAAATTGGAAATAACCAGGATACAAAAAAAGGACTACTTTGCAAAGGACCTGAACTGAGAAAGCACTAATAAACTAATTCATTCTAGAACACAGTCAGTTTTAGTGATATTGATCTGTGAACAATAAATTTGAAATGAATTTATCACTGACCTGATGAATTTTGACTAAAATCAACTTATTATGAGCAATTTCAATTAGATAAATACAAAAGTGGGTGAAAGAGTTTTAATAAGCTACACACTAAAATGAAAAATAAATTTGTTTGCAATGATCATTAATTTAACAAATTTTTTAGTTTAAGTATTAGAAAATATCTTAACAAAAGAAATATTTAGTATATATAGTACCATATTTTGGAACAAAAAATAATTCATTTTCCCTTGTGTTGTTTTAGGAAAACTGTGACTCTTCTTTCAAGGGCACCAAATAAACCACTATCATTCTCCAAACACAACACAGATGTAAGGAAATACATTTGAACTGACCTAAAGTCCCCATAAAGGTGTGTTGGTTTTTAGTTTTTGTCTACTAAGGTTTAGAATTACCTTCCTTCAAGAATTAAAACTTAAAATTTACGAGGGCAAGGATTACCTTTATCTGGCTGGTCCTCTCAAACCAAATCATTCTGTAAAAACTATGTAAATGCAAGAATGAGCATAGGAAAGAAGGAAGATGAGAATGCAGAACAATTTGAAAAAAGGTGAGAATTATCCCATAAACAATACAGCATGCCCAGTGAAATGTAAATTGCAGAGAAAATGTTTCAGCCTAAGCATGTCCCCAATGTTGCATATTTACCATATACACCATACACACACACACACACACACACACACACACACACACACACACAATATTTTTAAAATTCAAAATTAACTGGGCAATCAGTATTTTATCCAGTTCTAATAGTAGTTATGAAATCTATACAAATTATTGCCAAACTACCAGGAAGTTGTTAAACTATGGAGCACAGAAGGCAAACTGTGTAAACAATGAAAGGATCTGTATTAGGTGACATCGTGAAAATAATGATGCAAAACAGATGCAATAAATTACACATAAAGGAAACTTCCAATTTTACATTAGCAAGGCAATGACTAATCAAACCAAGGGCTATATGAATGAGCATGTAAACAAAAGGAAAAGGCTTCTGAGAAAAATCAAGAGGACTGTGCCCCAATTCTGATTGAGTTGAGCAATTTTAGGCAAAGAATTATTTTCTTTAATCTTCCTTTTTTATGGAGTGAAAGAACTGAAGACTTTTTCTAGTTCAAAATGCAGAGTCTAGTTGTTTTTTTTTAAAGTCCATCATCATTCATTTGTAAAGTCCAAACTTCTAAACGGGATACATTTGCTTTTCCAACAGCAATAAGCATAATCATGCACCATAGGACAAGGCCATGGCATCATTGATTATATGGTGAGGTGTTTTCTAATTTTGGATGTAAAATTTAAAAATAGACATTGATTTTTATCACAAACAGGCTTTTATTATAGCTACTGTAGAAGAGTTTGGATACAGGTATATAATCAAATATGTGTCTTATGAGACTTTGATACCAAAATCATAATGCAAGTATAATGCAAAGTACCTTGAGTTTATTCCTCCAATTTAAATGGGGATAATGTATGCTTTTATAATATCCCTTAAGTTCAAAGAACAAGTAGAAACAGCACCACCAAAGTAATAAAAGAATCTAACATCACATAGTAATTTTCATGACTTTATATTTTAAAAATAAAAAATATTTTTTAGTTTTTAAAGAAGAGTAAAAAACTTTTTGGGAAAAAGTCCATTTGTGTTTTTCTAGCATCCCATCAATGTCTGTAGGCAAAAATAACTGAGAAATAACATTTGGGTAGTTAAAGGGAGAATGATACTATGTGAAGTAGAAAAACTTAAGACATGATAATAATCAGAATAATTATGTACTAAATAAACACTAAGGCAATGTTAACTTTTAATCTGGAGTCTATTATGAAACTGAAGAATAAAAAGGCTTATTCTTGGGAACTTGGGTAGTGGACAAATGTTCTTACCATATGATACTGAGAAAGTCACTTAACCTTTCTGAGGACTTAAGGAACAGATCTGGTCATCTGATGGACACTGCAGACAACATCACATCAGCCCCTAACCTGCCCAGAAGTGCATTAAAAGTCTCCTCAAACAGCTTTGGTCTGTTGAGACCTCTTCTCTGCCAGGGAAAAAGACCAATATGAGATGTGAAAGAAGGGGTGATACTGAGGTTGTTTCTGCTTTTCTACAGCCAAACACAGTGCTTGGGGCATTTGATGAGATGATTCTAACGTGTTTTTGGAGTCATTTTTGCATGTTCAACCTGAAACCTGCTCCTCCAAGTCTTGGAACAATTTTGTAAGTACCCAACTCCTTACTTTAAATTCCTTTCAGCTAACATGGTATTGTGTCCTGTTTTCTGAGAGTGAACCTTTACCCACACAGAGAAGATCTAAGGACACTCTCCTTATTTTCATGAAATTTTCTTGTGCGGACAGAGCTACACCATTTCCTCTTCAGTGGATGCAATGTGTTTCTTCCTCAAACCAGTATTTAAAACCCTGAACACACTAAACGAATATTGCTGCAGCTGATATAAATGAGTAATGACAATAATGCCTTTTTTTTTTTTTACAGAGGATTAAGGACCTCCTGAATTAGCTGCCAGGGATTATACTTTGTGGACTTACCTGCTACAGCAGCATCCAACTCATCTTCATCCAAGGATTCCTGTGTGGTAAAGTCTCGCAAAGGAGACAGTGGGTAGGAGGTATTGAGATTCAAGCCCAACATGAAGTTGTGCACCTTCCCAGCACGTCCTTCTCTGGTATTGAATAAAGTTGAATCACTCACCAAGGCCATTAACATACGATGAACCCAACTTGCTTGATTATCATTTTGATACTCTCTTTCTGGATCTTCATTTTCAGTGCCTAAGGACAAAGATCATGATACAGATTATCAAATCCACTTTTTAAAACAGAAAATGTAAAATTAAATGTTATAAATGGACAATGAAGTTTTGTGGCTTTTGATTTCACAAACACTTACTGCAAATTAATAGAGCAAATATTTCAGTTGATCATGTTTTGTTCTTAAGTTGTTCTCACTTGACCCTTTATTGACAGTATGTCTAGAAGGTAGCTTTTATTTTAAGCTGTAAAAAATCAGGCCTTTTCTTGACAGTGTGATTTGGTGTATTAGATTTCAGTATGTCCTTAAACTTCTCAGATGTAAGATCAACAACTAGTATAGGTGATCAAGAGTACTGATCACCTATAGCTATTAACTTAATGATTTGACAGTCCATTCTTACATCTATTTAATAGTCCCTAAATCAGTACATACTTAATTTGAGGAATACCAGACCTATGCTGTGTAGCTCCTTTGTACTAACTAACCCCCTTTTTTTGGAGTTGACAGAATTTTGCTAAAGGAAATAAGCCATACAGAGAAAGAGAAACATCAAATGAAATATAGAGGAACCCAACAAAGGGTCAGACAAAGACAAACTTTAAAAGCAACCCTTGAAAGCTGACCTTACAACTGAAGCATCCATGAAGGAAGAAGTAGATGGGAGTGGAGAGCACAATGGGCCGTGGTGGAGAAGTATGACTGCTTTGGTGGGAGAGCTAAGGTGACCACACCTGAGGGGAAAAATCCTATACTATCAAAATATTAACAAGGATGTAAAACAGTGGTACTTCGTTAAGAAGGGGAAAAAAAAAGAGGTATTTAGGAAAGTAAAGAACACTGCAATGGGGGAAAAAAGGAAATTTGAAATAAAAGAAGTGAGTGGGTAAAATAATTTAAAGGTATAAGTATGAAGGAACAGTAATTAAGGTTCACTTTCCTCCAAGAGAGGGTTCACTTGTGTTTCCTACCTAATGGAGTGTAGTAACTTAGGCAAATCACTGTTGTGTAGGGTGACAGGCTAAAGGGGAATAAAGTTCAGATCACTCCCACTGGCCAAGTCTTGAGAGCTCTGTCTGCCTAGGGATGGATTTCTGTTTGAATGTTCACAAGTGACAGTGCATGGTTACAAAGTAGTGGATCTGCACAGCTGCATTTCTCAGGGAAGATGCTTCTTTTTAACTTATTGAAACTCACAAGGGTGTAGAGCAAACCAGCTTTAAAAAGAAAATTTTAGCTTTAGTAATCATTTTGGCAATGATAAAAGTTTTTTTCAGTATCTACCTGATGGTTGGTAGAATTTGTTAAGTTTTAGACAAGAAAGCATTGAACATTTTCTAACTCTAAATGATCAAATGCAAAGTACAATATAATAGGACATGCTTCATGATTTGTTATAAAAATCTTCTCTGATTATTTTAAACTATTGAACACATTTGTACAAATCACTGTGTTAAAACATTGTCAACATGTACAATTGTACACTCCATTTTACCACACAGCATTTATTACAAATATCCCAGATCTTTGCCTTGCTCTGTGCTATCTTCATCAATGACCACCATATGCCACTCTAACCTGAAAACTGCCTTAACAAAATGATAAAGAACCCATTTATACTACAAAGTAATACATGCAACAAAGTTCTGGGTAATTCTACCCCTGTTCATCATTGGCCTCTTCCTAAGAGGCGGATGCTGGCAATGGAGTTAGAATACAAATATTCATGTGAACCTTTAAAATAAAATTAGAAATGTTTTATTTTCAAAGCCATGTGAAAATGTTTCCAATCACGATTTCATGCTGAAAAGCCTGAAAACAGAATTCAGAATTTCTAACATTTCAATTCATCTGTTCAACTGGTAATATTTTTGAGATATTAGAATGAAAAGAATAAAGGGTGTCTACATGGTGCATATTTCATTGCACATACAGCATTTAATTCTCTTAATAGGAAGTTACAATTTTATCACTTCAGTGCCATAAGCAGACTAACAGCCATTAGCATTTTCAGTGAGAAAATCCAACATAACAAGTCAGCACATTTTCTAAAGACTTCTGCTACAAAAGGTTCTGGTTCTTTTACCTACCTTTGGGTTCATTTGATTCATCATCACTGTCTGAGCTATCGTTACTCACAATGTGCTTTGCTGTGATATTTTCTGTGGAAAGAAAACAAATCAGTTGAAGGATGTCAGTTGTCAAGATTCACAATTAAATTTCCTGTAAGGTGGTAATCTGAGCCAAAACCACAGTGTGGGGTCTTTCAGACTTGTGAGTGCAAGGTTAGATCAATTTAGTAAATTTACACTTATTGGACTACTAGTTTTTTTTCAAGTTTCTCAATAAAGAAAGTTTCTGGAACATGCAAAATTAATTTAAAATTAATCATTCACAAATTGCAAGGGGAGAAATTTTGTTTATCTTAATTTTAATAAGTCACTTGAGTGTAGGAAACTCCAAAACTCCATGTTATACCAAATAGTATATATATATATATATATATATATATATATATATATGTAATATGTTTAAATGGTATTTATGAAGATAAAAGCAGAATATGACCAAAATGTACTGGATTACAGAACAGTAGATTAAAATGGATGAAAACTAATAATATGTTCCATTTTCAACATAACCCAGAAAACTGTCTGTTAAAAAGTGTATTCTGTTTGGTCTTGATAATTTGTTCTCTCTTAGAATAAGTTGAGAGAGCAGTTATAAAACACATAACCATAAATCTTTAAAGGAGATAGGCATAGAAACCAGTATCTAACCAGTTTAACCAGTTTTTTTTTTTTTTTTTTTTTTTTTTTTGGGAGACTCGGTCTCGCTATTTTTGCCTCTGGAACCGCAGGTTCACGTTGCCCGGGGTACCACACATTCAATCCCCAGCCTCAGCTTCCCAAGTAGCTGGGATTACAGGCACGTGACACCACACCCAGCTATTTTGGGGGGGGGACTAGGTCTTTCTATGTGGCCCCGGTGCGACTCCAACTGCGATCCTTAGCCCAGCCGTTGCTTCCTAGGCTGCCACCTACAGGCATGGGCCACCATGCCCGGCTAACCAGTTTTTTATTTTTTTAAGAAATAAAAAGTTCCTAAATAATGGAGGACACACACACACATTATAAGTGTGGAGCACACACTTATAATCATCATTTGTAGAAAAATCAAACACTGAGTAGTTAAATGAAAATGTTTTCTGTATGATGATATTTTTCCATCAGTCAATAGTTAAAATTTTCTTTTAAAGAAATGCACTCCAAATTTATAGTTTCCAGGGATAGAATCATTTTTGGGATTTCAAAATTAAAGGAACAACTAGGACACTTGGCTTCCCATATTACTCTGTGTGTTTATTACACCTGCATAGTGTTATGCACACAAATAACCAAGTGGATAAAAAAAGAAAAAACAGGTTGATAAATGCTTGAGGTGATACAATCACTTTTTAAAAAAAATTATACAGTGAATTCTACTAGTAGGATTGTATATATGAAATTCAACATAAGAAAATAAGAAAATGCTCATTTTATTTTATAGCTATTGTAGAAAGTAATTTTCCTTGAAAGAGGAGGGAAATCTAAAGAAATGATCTACTCCTGATGTTCATATAGATGTGTTCCTACTTCCACATTCTTTTTGGAACAAAAGTTTCTTTCCTAAAGTCCTAAAATATTGTTTCTTCTTTCTTCCTTTTTTTTTTTTTTTTTTTTTTTTTTTTTTTTTTTTTTTTTTTTTTTTTTTTTTTTTTTTTTTTTTTTTTTTTTTTTTTTTTTTTTTTTTTTTTTTTTTTTTTTTTTTTTTTTTTTTTGTGGATACGTTTGATACTCTCTTTTAAAGTAATGGTATACCAAATGATTGTCTTATATAAGGAAAAATTCCAAGTTATGAATAGATAGCTATTCTGTATTTCTCTACCCCAACTCACCTCTGAATACCCTTCTATGAGGCAGACTTAGTAGCCAGTTGATAAGATAGTCAGCAGGATCCTTTGATCCCTTCACCACCTTTCAGGTTTCCTCTTATATAATCTGGGATAACATGTCTCCTGCGGGCTAGGATTTCTCAAGACCAACTTTTCCCCAGGTCTGATATAGAAAAGACATTGACCAATGGCCTTTGAGGGGGGCTTGTAACACACTAAGACTACACAGAATAAATGCCCATCTTCTCCCCAGCCATCAGCCACTATCTTACTCCCTTTCAGATATGTTATTCCAGCTATATTTACTTGCTGTGGAAGAAAAGATAGTAAACCCTAGTCTTATCTATATTATTCAGCAGAGAAGGAACAGAGAAAGCATAAAGGTACTTCTTTCTTTTCATTTTCTCAGAAATCATCCTATAATTTAGAGGTTTGATGCTTCTACAAAATCGGACTCAAAAGCAGGATATTCATCTGGGATATAATGATCATTAAAATAGACCAAACCAAAGCATTATAGTTCCCTTATGAGAATGGCGGTGTGGTCAATAACAAAGCAGGTTTGAAGGTCCACAAATCTTGGTGGCTACTAACTGAGGGATGCTGACAGGGCAGCAGTAAATTCAAGTGCTTCGTTAATTGTTTTTATTATTTAAGATGAAATACTAGGATGAATTGTTAAAAATGCAGAGTTACTACATTTAACATATCAATTTTAAGTCAACTTGTATATACATTACAATTGTATAATTTTGCAAAAGCTTAGTTAAATCAACTGTTGATTTTAGCTATTTCGTGAAAAGAAATCCAGCAGTACATTTCTTATATGCAAGTATTCTTCAAGTGAATTGACTGCTGTGGAAATCACTGTCATTCTGTCAGCTCTGTGTTCTAAGAGATGTGCATATAGCACAAACAGAGAAGAGGGAGTGTGTAGTTGGTGTGCTGATAATCTATAGGGCCTTCTTCCCAGCCCTTGCAAGTCTGACAGCAAATTCAAGACTAACATTCCACCTATTCTCACCCCTAGCCAAAATGGCCATCACAAAATTAGTGTTGGTTATAATACAGATGCAAGGTGTTTAGGAGAGAATGGATGTATGCTATGTTTTGTTTCATTTGCTTTAAGTCAATTTATTCACCAAAGAAAATACATGCTCTTAGGACTAGAGAAAACTATTGGTCCTCAATTAATTTTGTCTACTTTTTCAAATTTTGTAAATACTATTTGTAATCACAGGCAAATGTGCTTATAGTTAAGAAAATTCTCTGTGCTAATTTACTAGACATGATACAATTTTCCCTTCCTTTTGGTATGAATTAGCTGTAAGAAGCTGAGAGAATTCTAGTAATTTAGTATTTACTAGGTAAAAAACTTGCCCTCGCTGGGCAAGCAGTTGGAAGGAAGGGGCTCTGCCAGATGCTTCCAGTCAACGTGTTACCAAAACATAGATGAGATGCCAAAGGAGTTTTGGGTCCCATGGATATGCTGATCCAATAAGAATCACAACATTGGATTCAGAACACATAGTTGGATAAAGTAGACAGATAATAACAATAAATAAATAAAATAAAATCTTGAGATTACCACCAACCAAAATATAATACTGGAGGAATACTACTACCAAGAAGGCACAAGAATCAGAAACAGAAAACAAGGGAGCTAACTACTACTCCAACTTCAGCATAAGACAAAGGTAACCACAACCTTGCGAAATACTCTAAAAAACATGCCAACCAATATAAGCTTCAAAGTGGCCCAATGCATTGATCATATCTGAAAACAAACAGCAGGAAAAAGAAAAACTGCAATTGTTCAAGCAAGTCCCTTAGGACCTAAAGGAAAGGAAATCCCCAGAATTTAATAACAATGACTTAGAAGAAATGTCATATCTATCAGAGAAGGAATTCAACCTCAGTATGACAAAGGTACTCAAAGAGTTAAGAGAAAACCTCAATCTCAAATTCGCAAAAGTGTACAGAGTTAGAAATATATAAAAATGAATGCATTAAGAGGGATAACAAAATTGAAGAACTGAAGAAAGAGAATGAATCCTTAAGAGCCAAATAGAAACTTGAGGTTAAAAAGAACACTAGAGGCAATTAAAAAAGCAGGATAAACCTATGAAAACAGATTAACAGAAATAAAAGAACAGTCAGTAATCTCATCTGGAAGACATGAAATCAAAAGATCCAATAAAGAAAAAGAAAAAGAAATGCAAATAAAGAAGACAAAGGGAAACTCAGAGTTCTTTCGATCTCTTTGAAGAAAGGAAATACAAGAGTAATAGAGAGATAGAAGGAAAAGAGTCAAGAGGTCTGAAAACCTATTTAAGGAAATAATGGATGAGAAACTTCCTAACCTAAAGACAGAAATGAAAATAGATATACGGAAGCCAAAAGAACCCCAAACTACTTTAATGAAAAGAAAAAAATGGCAAGACACATAATTGTAAATTTTACCAAAGTCCAGTATAAAGATAAAATAATGAAACTCATCAAAGGAAGGAAAGAGAAGACATACAAAGAAAAATCTATCAGACTGACCTGAGACTTCTCAGAAGAAACACTTCAGGCAAGAAGAGACTGGAGCCAAATATTCAAAAAACTCCAAGAAATCGAATGCTGGCCAAGAATACTCTACCCTACAAAAGTTTCCTTCTTCGACAATGGAAAAATAAGAGCCTTTACAGACAAAGTCTCCATAAATTCAATACCAAACATACACTACATAACAGTTATTAACATATTTCCACCAAATGAGGGAGCACCAAAATTTATCAGACAACTGCTAACAACACTGAAAACAGACATCAGCGAAAATACATATGTGGTAAGTGATTTTAACACCCCACTCTCATCAAAGGACAGATCAACAAGACAAAAACTAAACAAAGACACAAAAGCTCTAAATGAACACCCTGACCAAATGGATCTAATAGATATCTACAGAATGCTGCACCACTAAAGAAAGGAATACACCTTCTTCTCAAATGCACAAGAGTCACTCTCAAAAATTAATCACATATTAGGACATAAGACAAACATTAATAAATACTCAAAAATTAAAATAGTAGGCATCAGACTAGAAACTAACAATGAAAAGAAAGCAAGAAGAGTACCCAATATATGGAGAATGAACAACATGCTACTAAACGAAGGCTGGGTAATTGAGGAAATTAAAGAAATTAAAACCTACTTCTAAACAAATGACAAAGAAGAAACAACATTCCAAAATGTCTGGAACTCAACAAAAGCAGTTTTAAGAAGAAGGCTCATAGCAATGCAGGTTTATCTCAAAAAGCAAGAAACTAACCAAAGAAATAACCTAATCTCCCAACTCAAAGAATTAGAAAAGAAACAACAACAAAAAAAATCCAAACCTAGCAGAAGACAGGAAATAATAAAAATAAAATCAGAAATAAATAATCTAGCAATCAAAAAGACTATCCAGAAATCAACAAAACAAAGACCTGGTTCTTTGAAAAAAATAAATACAATGGATAAACCCCTTGCAAAGCTCAGAAAGAAGAGAGAACACCCAAATATTTTTATCAGAAACGAAAGAGGAGAAAAAGTAGAAATCCAAAGGATAATCAGAGATTACTATGAATATCTGTATGCAAATAAATACAATGAGATGAGATGGACAAATTCCTAGAAAGAAATAGCTACCCAAAATTGAACAAAGAGGAAACAGAGAACTTAAACTAATCACAAGCAGCAAAACTGAAGCTCTCATGAAAACTCTCCCTAAAAACAAGGGCCCAAGACCACACGGCTTCACAAATGAATTCTATGATGATGAAATAACATCTGCATTACTGAAACTTGTGCAAAAAATTGAGAAAGTAGGAAAACACATTTTATGAAGCAAACATTACACACATACCAAAAACAAATAAAAACAACACTAAGAAATTGCCCTCATGAACATGGACACAAATATTTTAAGCAAAATACTAGCAAATCGAATCCAATGATGCATATAAAACATTATTCACCATGACCAAGTGGGATTTATCCCAGGGATGCAGGGATGGTTCAACATCCAGAAATCAATAAACATAATCCATCAAAAGACACAGAGAATGCAATTGATAAAGTCCAACATCCACTCATAATAAAACACTTGAAAAATTGAGGATAAAAGGAACATAGCTCAACATAATAAAAGCCATCTATAACAACCTACAAGCAAACATCATCCTAAATGGGGATAAACTAAAATCATTACAATTAAGATCTGGAATGAGGTAAGGATGCCCAATCTCATCACTACTTTTTAATAACGCACTGGAAGTTCTAATATACATATTAACGACATTTATCAATGTGGCATAGTTATTATCAGCATAAACATTTTGTTACAATACCTAATTCTTCCTCCATTGTGGAACCTTTATTTTGTGTACCAGAAACTCCCAAGACTCTGTTGAATAATATAGAAAAGGCACTGCCCCAGACACCTAAAATAAAGTAAGAACAGAAAAAAAAAATCTTAGAATGCACGCAGATTTAAAGTAGTCAGGCAAACTAGTGAGTATTGATAACTTACCCATCAAGAAATGCAGGGGATTTTCTTCATATTTCTTCACAACTGTTCCCATAAAAAATTTGCTTCCAAATAAATCAGGTGCCATAAAAGTACCATATTTAGCCATTCCAATCTCATATGGACTAAATTCAACCCAATCTGAAACCATAAAAATAAAGAAAATAAATTAATATAACATGTCAGGTACATAAGTTTTAACTTTTCTGCTATCCATATTGAAAAGGAGAAAGATAATTTCAAAAGTATTTTTAACTTGACCAAGTATACATAAAACACTATTTCAATGTGCAACAAAAACAAACAAAAATAAAAACATAACTAGCTATTCTCAAAAAAAAAGGAATCCACAAGTAGGAAAATCCTACACATGAAGATCACTTCAATAATGACATGATTATTCTCTTTCATTTATATTTATTTAATATTTAATAGAGGTGGTATATAAAAAAAAACCAACTGCCCATTACATCTATGGCATTGTGTAGAAATTGGGGGGCAGATCTTATAAATGAAAAAGAATAGAAAAGATTCCATATAATTTGTACAAATTAAATAACTTTTTGTAAAGGGCCCAGGGTCCCAGGGTATGTGATGGAGGACTGTGGGTTCTTTGGTGGTGGATGTGGTGTTGTGAAACAAATCCAAAGTTCCGTGAACTTACACCTCTAAATCATGTACAGTGGTGCAAAAAATGTTACCACAAATAAAAAAATACAGATACTTAACATAATTTTTAACTTTACCCTAGGTACAATATTATGCTATAAGTGTGGAGTAATCATGAATAAAACTCAAGCATATTTTGTAAAGTTTATCTTAATTCTAAAGAATGGAAAATTGAAAGCATTGACTCAGATAAAAATCCATGATGGTGACAGAATAAATTAAGCTCTTTCTGATAATGCACATAGTGTTTATAAAATGAGAGATGTGGGGGGGAGGGAGGATATAACATCAAAACTAACAAAATGATAGCAGAACGGAGAACCTTAGAATAAACAAATGATATAAATACATACATATATATGTGTGTGTACAATTAATAAAAAAAATGGAAGAAAGTGTTTTGTGACATTTACCTTTAACTCATTCTTAGTTTTTATTTATGCATTAATATTCTAATCACAAGACTATAGTGTTAAATGTTTAAGTTGAGTGGGTCAAACACATTTTCTAAGAGCAGAGACTGCAACCAGAACTCTGATTGGGCCCAAATCTCATTCTATTAGTTTCTATCTGTTGCAATCTTGGGTGATTACATAAATCCATAAAATGTGAATAAGGTCAGAACATGGTTATAGGATTGTAGAGAGGGTCTAATGAATTAAAGTGTTTATCAAAGAGCTTAAAAATAAAATTAAGTCCATACATTATACTCAGTAAATGCAACTTACTGACCAGTGGAACTTTCAAAATGAAAACTTAAATGACTTCAGCAAGGTAGTGAAGTAGAGGAATAAAAATATTTAACAATTAAAACAATCAGCCTTTATTTGTTTAAAATCTTTGAAAGGGGAAAGTATTTAAAACTATTCTGAGGGGGAAGGGAGGCTTGTATTATTGAAGCAAAGTTGTTAATGAAATTTCTGTAAGATAAAATAATTTGGTTCTTTGACTTTGAAAATATAACTCAGAAAATATTTTGATGTTTCTGAATACTCGTTTTCAAACTAAGCAAACTCTAAAGAAATAAAATATAGACATAGCTTCATAGCTTATTTCTTTTTCAACTACTTGAGCCTTCATAACAAGCTCTTTTGGATATCTACTCTGAGTACAAGATCCACAGAGCTAATGTTTGATGACTTTTTCCAACTCTGCTAGGAGAAACAGCTTGAACCTCCTTATCACACTAACATAAACAATGAAGGTTAATTCATGGCACACTGCTCAACTCAGTAACAACAGCACAGTTGGACAGCTAGTCCAAGTCAGACAAATTCAGGTCCAAAGACTACCAACTGAACATAAAACACCCTCAATGTATTCCCAAATATTCACTCTAAAGTATGATTTATTCTTCAGTTGTTTTAGTCATGTTTTCCCTAGAATGACTACTAGAAGTTCAGAATCCAAAGAGTCTACCGTGAAAATGCTGCAACAATCATAATTACAGTAATACATTTGGCACATCTTTTTGTCTCTATCACATTCAGTTTTGTGTAAGCCTCATGTGATTACGATTACCTTAGCTGCTCTGTAAGGTAAACCTAATATTGATATTCTTCTATAATGAGAAAAGCAAGAATCAGAGAGCTCAACTGTTCACCTTTGTCTTCACAATTTAGAAGCAGGACAAGGCTTCCAAATTAGTCTACAATTGCTTCTTTGTCAACATATTAACATTTCTGTAGTGAAGGATGGCTATTTGTTCATCTGTGGATTTGATCAGAAAGTTAATGATATTTAAAAAACAATTCCAAGAATCAAGATGCTACAAGACAATAACTGTAGGGAACAATGATAGGATCTTCACTTTCCCTATAACACCATGATAGTCACAGTGTTGTTCCTCATTGTTGTTGTCAAGTGTTATCCTATATCCCGACTGTACATTTTCTCTCCACCCAATGATTTTACTGTGGTTCTTCTGATATAGCTTCCATAAAACTTTATAAATTGTTAAGATTTACTGGAAACTTAATTTGGGTCTGTCATCTTTAAAAATATACCATATATTTTGGATTTTTTTATTTAGCAAAATACTATGAGGAAAATCTCATCTGCATTTAATAGATGAGGAAACAGGTTAAATATATCACATTTCTATATTCTCTTGTGCCTTAACTTTGCAAATAATTTATAATTATAATTTATAATTAATAATTTATAATTTCTAAAATAGATATGGTCACATAGAATGGGGACTAAATGAAAGAGGAGGGTAGTTCCACATGGTCAGAAGCAAATAAAACAATATTTTTATAAAAGGAACAACCCAAATTCTTAGCCCTGCCACTTACTTTCTCTGTGGCAATGCACACTTCATTTAATCTTTCTGAGGTTCAGTGTTTTCTTATATGAAATAGAGCAAAATACATACCCCTCATTGGTTGTAGTAAAAAAATCAATAAGATAATAAATATAAGTGCTTTCTGAGTCATAAACATGATAAATATTTTAATCACATAATAATGCAGTGTTGCAAATAAATATTACCTCAATGAAAAGGAAAGAAAATGAGAAATACTTGCTGAATGAATAAATGACAGACATACTATTTTATAACTTATTCAAAATTCTTACCTGAGAGTAATCTTTTGAGGAATAAGTGAAACTTTAAAAAATTGTAAAAGGACTCTGGATAAAAATTTGTTAAATGCATGCTGTTCATGATGATTTTTTAAGCAATGGCCTAACTAATGTCACAGAGATATTTTTCCTAAAATGTTCTTACACTTCAGGTCAGAATTGGCAGAGGTCCCCCCAAAGTATGGATTCATATATGTTTAGAACAATGAAAAATAGAAATAACCACAGAAACCAGTGGTAGCCTCTGAAATTTAATATAATTTAATATAATATTCACTAGCCACCACTTTTAGGTATTAAGTTATAAAAATTGGAATTGTGCCTGAGAGCCAAACATATACCATAATACCATATTAATGAAAATATATCCAGCAAGCAGAAGACTATACATGATCTAAAAGAACCAGACACTACATTATTATATTAAAAGTCTTTGAGAAATTAGCTATCAAAGTCATGTTATGCTTTTTCCATCATTCATTTTTTATAGCTTATTACATTAGTCTAAATCAAGATGTTACAATAACTACTTTCATGGAATAGTTGTTGGTTGCATCTAGGAAAACCACCTACTTTAATATTTTCTGCGATTTTTGAATGTTATCTTCCAGAGTACATATTAATATAAGCCACTAAATTTGCTTATGGGCTTCCTTTGAAGAAAATCATTAGAAACCAGAGTGCAAAGGTCATAGAAAATGTGTTAAAGGAAGTACATACATACCTGCAAACATCAGCTCTGACACGTCAGGCTTGACATGGAGACAAGTGAAAAGTGGTAAAGGGCATTGTGCAGCACTGACTTTTTCTTTCAAACTACTCAAGGTTGTGTTCATTCTCTGTCCCCAGAGGAAAGAAACAGTTTTAGATAGACAAAGGTATATATTCAAAACACACCATTAAAATGTTTATAGTAAAATGTCTTATCACTTCTGGGATTCTATGAGTCCTGGACAAGTAACAAAAAGTAAGCTCTATGGAAATAACCCTGCTCATTTTAAAACAATCATAACTCTAGGGACTATGCCTATCTTTGAATTGGAGAATGATTTTGGAGCCAGGAATTTAGCCCCAAATTCCCTGGCACAGGCTCTATCTCCCCTGTCTTATCTTCAGAAGAAATGTCATGCCATGCTTATGTCAAATGGATTTGTTCCATGTGATTCACTTCCTGACTCTCTCCAAAGAGCCTCAATTCTTTCCCTACTTTGTGAAAACTTATTTTTATTAATGTCCTCATCTAACAAGATTCTCATTTGGTGGAAGCGGGGAGCAGAGGAGTGGGCAGTTAAGTGTTCCTTGTAATTTTTTCCAAGGAAAAGAAATACAGAATCACTTCTCTATGTATCAAAGTTGATACATAGTTAGAATGAACTAGTAACACGAGTTTGTATCAGAATTCTGTGCAGGGCAGTATGCACATTGTTGAAAGGATAAGGTGATCCAGATTTCTCTTACATAATGTACTGTTTTATTTGAAATATTATGATAGATGCAGTATTAAAGATTGCAGATGCAGCCACAGCTTACATTGTGAATTAGTGTTTCTCCTATTAACATTCCAAAGATATCAGTGAAGGTGACAGGCTGTCCAGAGCTCTTCTTTTTCCACAGAGACTCAACATATCTCTTAATTTTCTGTGGTGTGAGAAGTAAAAGAGGATTGTGGCTAACATTTCTCATTAGCTCTTCATTTATTTCCTCTGGCCCTTTCTCTGGAAATTCAGGGTGAGAATACAAGGTTGACATGTACCTGTGGAGAAAACACATGATAATCAGTAAAGAGACTGCATCATAGTCTCCAAGGAAAATAAGCTTTCTCTGTCAGAGAAATAAAGAATAGTGGAGCTGTTTGGTCAATTTAATTATCTTACTGAAGATATTTAAAGAAAGAATGCTTTAACCAGAAAGATGCTGGTCTACAATGGAAGCAAGATAAAGGAGGAGGATCAGAGGAAGCAGTAGGCTTTCCATGCTCAGTCAGGAGAAGGAGATGACCACCAGGCCACTGTCTAATCTCCAGAACTAAAAATTTCATTCAGATGACAGCATATTTGGTTCACAAGGTAAACTGACTCATCTGGATGGAATACCATCCATGTAATCTGATAATAAGATTTTCTATGACAATTATCTATTGGTAGGAAATATGCTGGCTGACTTTTATGAATTCCTAATTTCCTAGCATATATTTTTTTTTAAAAATACATGCATGGGATAACATCAGTTGATAATAACACTGGCTATGATTCAGGGGGACAGTTTCACATCTCCTTAACACCTCCACATCACACCCACCACACCAGAGTAACCATACTTCCTGTCTAATCACCTCAATTCTGTACTCATATTCCTAGGTTTTATTTTTTCTCAGTTTTGTAAGTTCTTTTCTTTTGTTTCTGTATATTCCACATGTATGAAAGACATTTGGCTTTTATCTTTCTCCCTCTGGCTTATTTTACATAGTACAACCCCCTCCACTTCCAGCTATGGTATCACAAATAACAAAATTCATTTTTTTCATAGTTGAATAGTATTCCATTGTGTATATGCACTCATCTGATGTTGGGCCTGGGTGGTTTCTAGAATTTGGCTATTGTAAATAATACTACAGTGAATAATGTTCCAATCAATAATTGAGGGATTAGAATTTAAAATGTCTGTTAAAAGATTTTTTAAAATGTTTTATGTAAGATTTAAGTTCTCAGAAACCAAACTCTCCCCACTTCACATTAAATGAGAACTTCTTTTTGGATTTCAAGTTCCTTGGAGAAAAATTAAGAATAATCGTTAAGTTAGCAAATGTAATAGAAGATTATGAACTTAAAATAAAACATATCCTACAAAAGAATATTTTAAAAATTTAGAATATCATTGTAACACAAGCTGAAATCCTAACATGTCCTACAAACACATGGTAAAGGTAAAAATCAAATAGGCTTATTCTGAACTTGAGCCTGGCATAATCACTAAATTACTAAATAACCATTTTTATTTGGTGGGCACATAAAAATGATGACTTAAATTGCTAAAAAGATACAAAATCCATTCATTTCTGTAGCTATTCCAAGATGTAGCAACAACAATCAAGATTCAGTTTGTAGGAGCTCTCCATACTTTTCAGTTTATGTAATGTTGATATAATGATATTTAGTTAAGTTTTAGTTAAGAACATATTTAAAAAATCAGAAAATCAAACATCTTGCGTATATGAGGTAGTTGGTTTTGAAACTATTCAAGATAAATTTCATTCTTTATGAGACTGTTATGAAGTTCTTGGTCTTACTATCAAGAATAATTTTTACTTCCATGGACCACTGGTTTGTCCCTAACTTATTAAAAATGTGTATTATGGAATTGTATATAACTTGGATTTTGCCTTAGATTCTAGAAAACTTAAACTTAAGCCTGGGTCTGATGTCTCCTAAAGCTATAGGTCATCACAAGAACTTTTAGTCTAAATTATAACTATATTTTTAGACTTTATTTTACTTCTATCTTTATCATGTGTGTATCCGTTTTATTTTTTAATTAATTATTTATTTTGCACATGTGTGCATATATGTTTATATATATGTCTATTTTTCACATCATTGTCTACCCCAGGGTTCTCCCACCACCTTATCAAATGAGAAAGAAAAATTAAAAACTGCCAACAGAATTAAAGCTTAGATCAAAAGAGGGGGAGAATAGTAGAAATGGGGGAGGAGGGCACAAGAGATGAAGATGATCCAGTTTTACTTTATAATAAGATATATTAAATCCATCCCTTAAGAAGGCAAAATGAAAATAAGGAAAATAATCTAACACTGTCAGCACAAATCAATTTAGTTACAGAATGATTTTTTTTAATGGTAAGTGAAAAGGAAATGATATAGTCACTTGACTAGTGGAAGTTGCTGCTCTTAACTTTTCAAGCTGATGATGTAATGACTCAAATATCATTTATATTATAATCTATATCTGATTCCTTCCCATCTATCTTCAAAGGAATCAATTTATGATTTTAAAAAGTACCTCTGCATCATGATTGCTCTTAGCTAGTCTGAGAGCTTGGAGAGCAGCAAGATCTGAAAACTCTTTTCTACCCTTTCTCCCAGTGTTAGTAACTGGATCTAGATTAAGAAAATTCTTTCTTTGGCATTAAAGGTTTGCCCAAAATCTAGGAGTCTGCCATGCAGAGGTAGATCTTTTTAAGAGATAGAAATATAGAGAAATCAATCCAGTTCTCTTTTTGTTCCATTTAGGATGGCTATAGTTCATTTCTTCTCTCTGAAGTTTGAAGTAAACTCATACTTGACTTCTGTCTTACCCTTCCTCTCTTATGAAATAACTGGCATAAGAATATAAACTCTAGTGGGAGACAGATCTAGAATATTTAGACCATTGCCACTGGTTAAAGTGTTCTCTGTTCAGAAACTTTGAACCTGTATTCATTAAATTTCATAAGTGTGAGTTGACACAGTTTTCATGATATCATCATGGTTACATCCAGGGTTTGGATTGTGATTTTGGTGACAGCCAAAGGTAGAGTAGGAGGCAATGTCCAGTTAAATGTCTTTGCTTGCCTTGTTCCATGATTGCAACAAAGCAGTTATTATTTAGTTATTATTTTCTGTAGACAGCTATGACTGAAAGCACATAAACATCACCCAGATTTGAAACTTTACCTATTAATGACTCTCAATTATATCAAATGTTTCAAAAGTTGTCTCAAATGCAGCAGGCCTTTGATAAGTAGTTAATGAATGAATGAAAGCATCTTCAATTTATTTATACATAAATCTGAAAATATTTGCTTCTAACTTTTCACCACATTTTATGATGAACCACCTCATTCTCTCCTTACACTCCACAGTTATCATTTTCAGCTGTGAAATTTAATAGCTAAACTTTGCCAGAGAAAAAATAAGTCTTAGTCTCTCCTTTCAAATAACATGGTCTGTATTTTAAAATATCAATGACTGAATTCATAGGACTTGCTGAATGAGAATCTCTATGTTTATAAAATATAAGAGGTGATTTTCACACAAAGCTAAGATTTGGATTGACTTGAGAAAGACCCTTGATGTTAGTCAAGCAAATACCCAGGAACCGTAAAGAGATTCCTAGATTATTTTTTCCCACAAATACAGTTACTTATAAAGTCTTCATTTAGTCATCAAACAAAAGATTGCTCTCATGATCCTCCCACTTCATTCATGTCAGTTTTCCTGGTTTTATATATAGTTTTCTGTTAAATGAACAACAAATACCATCCAAAAGTAATTTCAGAACTAAAGACAACAGCAATCACAGGGAAACTTTACCCTACATAGCATTTTCTTTTGTGAACACAGAAACTTTTTGGGAGGTCTAGGGTTTCTCTAGATATGTCTGTATTACCTCATGTGTGCCAAGTAATGGTCATGTATCAGCAGACTGCAAAAACTTACACAATATATGAGTGTAATTTGTTTTTCCAAGTCCTTCCAAATTCCTTTCTTTGAACTTTTTACCTTCTCACTTAACTTTTCAAGAGAGAATTGTTAATGTGAATCATCCTGGCTGATTTTCCTCTTTGCTTCTGTCTCAGGAAGATTCTCTTCTCTTTGGTTAATAGCTTTACCAGTGCTTTTCATGGGTTCTGTCTCTGCCCAGATCTTTTTCTAACTATGAACCAGTTCTGTCAGATCTATACTTTTTTTTTACCTTAGACAACAAAAATGCTCAAATCCCTTAAATTCTGAAAAAAAAAATCTTTCCCTGTGTCCTAAATTTCATTTTTTCTAAAGTAGATGATTCTTACCAGGCTCGTTTTCTTCTTCTCTTTAAAGTTCTAGTCACTTTCCATGTGTATAATTTCATGATAGAAGTGCCACTCATATACATTTTGTAATGAATTTTTTAATCATAAATCCATAAATCCAATTTAAGCTAAGTTTCGTAGATTTTTTCACTCTATTAAAATATTCATTACATTAAAAAAATAAAACAAACATGAATTTATTTTTAATTTCATATTTATACTACTACTAAAATATTCACTACTTTCCACCCACCCTTGGGTTCTGAAGTCAGTTTGTCTCTTCTCTGATGACGTCAATGAAGTGTCTGTTGAGGTTTCCCCTTCCTCTTTGGCCCACTAACTTTTGGGATGTTCTAAAATTTCTTGGATTAAGTTATTGATGGGAGTAACTGATCTGGGTAGAAATTGGTAACTTCACCAATGAAGAATATGAAGATATAATGGAACAAAAGGGAGCCCTGGAGGAAAACTCGCATTAAAGAGAATAGTAGCAAATGTAAAGAAGTCATATTTAAGGACTTTCATGTTCACAGAGAGAGCAATAAGAAAAGATTAAAAAAATAAAGGCATAACAGGAGTGATTTGAAAGAAGAAAAGTGAAGATGTAATATACTTCAACCTCTAGCTTCATTTTCCCTGACTCACTAGAAAAATAAAGACAATATTCTATTTGGAAAGTAGGTGGTCTTTGAATAAAAATCTATTTTATGTAATTGGGAGTATAGATTTTTAAGAAGTGGAAATTATGAGAAAACTAATCTTTGAGGAAATTAAAAAGCTAGAGGAGATACTTATGTCTATACAAACACATGACCTGTTAGTAATATGCAAATACATGATAAGTGATTGGACTATCACATTTAAAATTTTTTTAATAACACATGGTTTCAGAACCCTGACAGTACTATGTACAATCTATAAATCTAGCCAAAGCAATGATAGCAGCTCTAATCTAGCCCAAACACTCACTATTATACTCTCAAATCAGCTCTCTAGATCTGGTCTTTCTTCACTGAATGAGTAAAGAAAGGGAGTTTTTTTGCAGTGATTTCATCAGTGATAGACCATAGGGATCTAACAAATAGTTAAATCAAGAAAGAAAACCATTGATGAGTAATAACAAAACACTTTAGGAGCAGAATTAATGTAAGGGTTCAAATTTTTCCAGCACATTACTCATTAAACAGGCAGGTGCCTGCTCTTTCCTTTAAGGGCAGGAATAATGATGGGCTACACCCTTCTTTCAAAAGAAATAGATCATTTTGAGGGTACATGCAAAGAAGGTGGAACCATGGTTGCAAGTTTTCATGACTTAGCTCAGAAATCTGGCTCAATGAAGAAACTACAGATTCTTTAAATGTATATTGCTATGTGGAATATACTATTAAGGGGAGTTTGTGGGTTAGATAAGAATCCTAGAAAAGGGGATCAAAAGTTTGAGTTTATATAGTGACCCTGCTGGAAATCTTAGATAAGTCACTTGAATTCTGAGTCAAATTCTCTCAACTGGAAATTGAAAGATGAATAAGTACAGACATTTTAGAATGCTAGACATCTATAAAGCAATATTGGAATAGATAAATTTTACTGTGATTGAGTGATTAAAAAGCTTTGTAAGTCAAAGGCATACATACTGTAACCAAGTGGTACCCTTCTTTGGAACATCTAAATAAGGACTAATTAATATTTGATTTTCAGTGTGTAGGTAGAGCAAAAAGTATTTTTTTAAAACATTTTAGGTATATGTGAAAAGATATCTAGAGCATCCAAAGAAGCATGCATGTTTTAACTCTCTCTTCAAATTGAGTCAAGCATAAACATATTTAAAACACTAACTACATGATTAGTTAAACATAAATCAGTGAAATATATAGCATTTTTGCATGGAAAAGTTTATTCCCCCTCTTCTGTATACTGAACTATCTTGCATTTCATTCTATTTGCCCTAAAGAAGAAAATGAATACCTAGTGAATCATGGAGACTTAGACATAATTGCTGAAAGATGACAAATGAACAGATTTAATTAATTATGGGTGGAGTATATTATTCCACTTCTATGATATTTATATAGACTCATTTTAATTGATATGTATAGATGTATTTACTACATATTTAATTACATTTTACGTTATAAACAGTCTTAAAAGGAGAAATTTATGACATTTCATTTATGATTGATCACTTATGACAAATCATTGCTATATATGAATTTGCCTTAAAAACATTTTTTAAGGAGTGAATTGCTGTATCAAACTGGAACATTTCAGTAATTTAGTTAATGTTCAATTTTATGAATCATCTTTTCCCTTTTATTGTTTCATCTTGATAAATGCTAGACATTTAGGGTAATATAAATGAGATTTAAATTGTATACTAACCACGTGGAGCCAGAAAGGCCAGCAACATAAGTAGCACAATCCAAAATTCCTGACTCATACAGGGCCTTCATCACGCCAGAGAACCCTACCATGGCTCGGAAACCACCACCAGACCCCAGGATGGCCACCACGGGCACCTAGAATGATGAAACACAGATATGATTTGCAAAGTAAAAATCATAAAACACATCCTTTTCACTTTAATTCTGTAATAATGTCAAGTTCATTCCTTCCTTGATAAAGTCTAGTTTTTAAAAGAAGAAAGTATGTTTCCTGTAAGAAAACCCAGGTGTTCTAGGCTAACTGGTCACTGGGTCTAGAGGTAGAGAGAATTCCCATTAGAGAGTCTGGAGGAGCAAAGTATATTTCACAGATAAGATGGGAGAAATCTGGCCTAGTTTATTGAAAACACCATGTCAAAACATTTTAATTAATGTATTGGTTGCTAACAATGGACAAAGTAGTGCATAAGACAACCTGAGCTTACTTTTAAAGATGTACTGCTATTCAACAGGGAGCACAGAAAAATGCTGTACAAATAGAAGCAGCAAGAATCAATGAAGAGCTTCCACAGTAAAGTAACTGAAACACAAGACTACCTGTTTCCAGAGAAAGAGATTGTCACTCTTTTGTATCCTGAACCAACATAGCTGAATGTCCCTCTACACCATAGGGCAGCTCTCAGGGCTGGGAATTGCAGAGCATGCAACCACCTGGGGGAAATGCTGCACCCTGTTTGCTGACTACACCACAAGAGGCATGGTGTGTGTTCCAAGTTTGTGTTAAGCATTTGAATCCTGATATTTGTTACCACTGTGATAAATACACATATTCATGGAATCATCATTTTCACTTTGAAGGAAGAATTTAAGAATCCTTACATATGGAAAGGGAAATCTGTAGAGGTCAGGTGTTACTGAGGTGGGTCACAAGTTAGTAGGACACCTAAGGCTAATTTCTTAGTCCTGATTCTCTGTTACTGAGTGACTTCAAATTAGGAAAGCTTAACCATTAAATTAGATGCAAATGGGAGACCTCACTTATGAAAATAAACCACCAGTTAAGAACAACCAACCAAAACAACTCATGTTTTGAAACTATACATTTAGAAGAAGAGAATATTCTCAAACATAAATTTTAAATTTTAAATAAAATCAAATATGTAAATTGTTGAAAACTTATCTGAAGCAGGAAGGGGGTAAGAACTAACATAGTGCTGGGGTACATGGAACACCCTTCCACTTCCTGGATTCTTTTGAGGCTGGATGAACACACAAGTTTACATCATTAGATTAGGAGAAGAAAAAACCAAATCCAGTAACATATATATGGATAATATACCTTGTTGCAAATATTTAAGTAAATGGGACAAATGCTCATGTGCTGGGGACTGGAACATCAAAGAAAGTGGAGCAATCTCACATGATGAGAATCTTAACATGACAGCACCTTGGTTATTGATGTCTTCCTGCCCTAAAATAAGTTTCACTCATGAAAAGGTTGTTTCGGGAGATGACTCTAAATCTAGGTAGTCTGCATTCTTTTAAGAAAGGTAATGGTTTCTCCTAAGGCCTATTGAGGCCTTGACTGACCTTAGTTTCACATGTCAAGTGACTGGCATTGGAAAAGCCTATTCAAGATATATTGGAAAAAGTCTATTTGAACATATTTTGGGAAGACCAATCCTACAGTTGGAAACTAAAGTAAGTACATGGAAGAAGCACAATGTGGTATTCATTGTAAGAGTGGTTGTAAGGAAGCCAGAGAAGTTATAACAAGGAGAAGAGTTGGGTTCACAGGCAATTAATGATAGTAACAATAATAAACACTTATTGTTGCCATGTGCCAAGCCCTGGGCCTAAAGTCAGGTCAAAATAAACATACGGAGGAAGGGAACATGATTTGGGGACCAAATAGTATTTGGTTCTTATTGAAGCAATATACTGCTAAGGAGCTGGAAAAAATAGGATTATAGAAGGCTTTAAAGGAAAAGAAATGTCAGGGTTGATATTATAGCCATATTAAAAGACCATTTAGCAGTATTGAGTCTGTTGATATTGTTATTTGTACCCTGTAATACTGAAAATAACATTAAAGTAGATATAAATCAGGTAGCTTCAAGTAACAAAGTTCTCAATAAAAGATTCCACAGCTCATTTCAACATACAACATATAACCTACACTTCTGTTCCAATAAAGATGATGATAATAAAATGATAAGAGAAATTGAAATAAGAGATAAATAATAAGAGAAGTTAAAAAACTGAACATAAGGCCACCAAGGTAATCTTGAGATGTAGTCCTTCAGATTTTGATAGCCCAACACATGCTTACAGATGTTTATTTTATGTTATTAGGAATTTTCTGGACAAACTGTTAAGCTGCAAGTCTTGTGTTATATAGCCCATTGTTTTCACTATGTTTTATGGTAATTTTCATTTATTTTATTTTATATTGTTGGCTTTACAGTAATTTTTAAAGAGGGTTTTTAGGTAAAACTTTTAAGTTAGTTACTTAGATTGCTCTCAGATGTGGAAATGTACATAACTGTAGACAAAAAAATTAATAATCAAATAATAGAATGATTGTGAAGAGTATACCCCTCTCTTTATTGAACATAAAATCATTGATTTTTATATAAATTTTATATTTCAACTTTCTTCTGCTATATGAGATACATATTACCTCTATCTTCAAGGAAAAAACAATCAAATCACTGAAAAGATAGTTTTACCATTTATTAAAGTGAGAAAGTTGTGTTTGTGGATTCAGTTTGAGTCTGTCAGACTCCAGAGCTTTTGGTTTCCCATGATCCACTCCTTTTCTGAAAGCAAAGATCCCTACTTCCTTATAATTCACTTTCTGACCTAAGGAAAGAAAATTTTCTGTGGCTGAGTTTGTTTATATGTAAAAATATTGGGTGGAATTAATGATCTTAAGGATTTTTGCTGTTTAATAACACTAATAGACACCATTAGTGACACGTAATAAAAAATTTAAAGAAAATTTAAAGAAAAATAGCCTTTGCCAAGAGAATGTTGTGTGTGTGGCACTAGTGAGGACACTTACATTCAATTTATTTCATTTTGAGTATAAAATGGGAGTACCCAATTCTCAAAAAAAGTTCATTACTATTTCTACTTCTCAAATAGGGAGTTAAACACACAAAATAACTTGTACATATTCAGAGAGATAATAAGTACAGCCAGGATGTAAAATGAGGAGTCATCTGTGTCCCAAAATAAAGGAGAAATCATTATTGAGATGAACACTTTGATACTATCTAACCTATATTTCAGATTCATGTCTCAATGTAGTTAATATTAGTACAATTTTATGCAATGAACATAAGCTTAGCATGCACATCTTATTTGTCTTAGTCATTCTGAAATAACTTTCAAAGAAGTAACTGGGGAGTTATAAGGTACAGTTGTTAGTTCTGGCTCCACATCTAGAGAAATCAAACAAATCAATGCTTTCAAGAGTTTTTAGGTTATATTTAAAACTAAAGGCACCAGTGTGATATTATTTTTGACATTAATATTTCACATACTTCTTTCATTGAATAGCAGGATATTTCCTGCTATTCTTTAAATGCCACAACCCTCTTTTTTAAATTAAATTACCTTGTTATGTGGGCTTACAGATAATTTCCACTCTTGCAAAAGAAATTCTACTTGCTCAAGAAAATGTTTACATTTTCATTGTTTACATTTTAAGGTTCAGTAATTAGATAAAGACATTTGTCCCCTTGGCTCCTGCATTAGTCAAGATTTTCCATCAAATGGAAGCAGTAGGATTATTTTCATCTATCTACCCATCTAGTTTCAATCTTAATAACCATTATCATCATCATGTATTAATTTACTGGAATTTTCTCATGCAATTTTGACAATAGCAAGTCCCAAAGGCAACATATGCCAGTAGACTTCAGACACAGAAAAGTTAATTGTGTAGTTCCAGTCTAAAAGCAGTCTATTGAAGAATTCCCTTTTGCTTGGAGAAGTTGATCTAATTTGCTAGTCAGGTCTTTCTAGTCAGGCTCACCCACACTATGGATCTGCTTATGCAAATATGAATGCTTAGAATTTTTATTCATGAGAAACAATCTCAGAGTTGACATATAAATTAAGCATCATAAGTCAAGCCCTTCTTAATTTGACATCCACATGCATATCCTTAAACTATACCTAATCTCCAAATAAAGATAATAATAAGGTCATACTTCTAGTTAACATGATTCAATTATCTGTGTACAACTGGAAATACACTTATCCTCCTTAAAAGATGATGCAATGTCCTGGACAACATTTGTTCTTCTTGATATCTCATAAGTTAAACATAAATCCTGTATAGACACACACACACACACATATTCATGACAAAGAAAGAAAGAAATACTCATGACAATAACAGTTCTCACTTATATAACTGGTGACACGTGCATAGCTGATATTTTTAAATACCTTCTTACACTATTCATTCTGCATCTCCTGAATCAAAAATCTCATTTGGTCATGGGCAGAGTAATCCTCTCTTAGAAGCCTGCCCTTTGAGTAAAGTCAGTGAAAAATGGTAAGAACCCAGGACTGCTAACAGACCAGACCCTTCATTTTTTTTTCCCATTTATATTTCTTTTATTATGAGCGAATTTGGACATCTTTTCTTTTTTTTTTAAATATTTTTTATTTATATATATTTCACATCATTTCAGTCCCTGGGGGTCACCCACCGCCTCCCCTTCCCACCCGCTCCAGCTGGTCCCCATTCTCCCCTTGTGCAGTTTCATTTGGTTGACCATATATTAGTGAAACCATTTGGTTTCTGTCCCTTTCTATCTGACTCGTTCTGCTAGAATGATTTCTTCTAGGTACATCCAGGTGTCCATAAATTCATCAAATTTATCATTTTTAATTGATGAGTAATACTCCATTACGTATATGTACCACATTTTTTTCATCCAGTCATCTGTTCTGGGGCATTTGGGTTGTTTCCATGTCCTTGCAATTATAAATAGTGCTGCAATAAACATCCGAGCACAGGTGTCCTTTTGTACCCACATTGAGGTCTCCTTTGGGTAGATTCCCAGAAGTGCGACTGCTGGGTCAAATGGTAATTCCATTTTCATTAGTTTGAGGGTTTTCCATACTGCTTTCCATAGTGGCTGGACGAGTTTACATTCCCACCAGCAGTGTAAGAGTGTTTCTTTCTCTCCACATCCACGCCAGCACTTGTTGTTGCCTGTTTTTTTGATGTGGGCCATTCTTACTGGTGTAAGGTGGTATCTCATTGTGGTTTTGATTTGCATTTCTCTGATTGCTAGTGATATTGAGCAATTTTTCATGTGTCTGTTGGCCATTTGTATTTCC
>PVHY01004362.1:0-59643 GCA_004024945.1 Uropsilus gracilis | reverse complement strand
AGGCATCTTGTTTTGTTTTTGTTTAGTTGTGTGAGTTCCTTGTAGATCAGTGTTATTAATCCCTTATCACTCTTTTGGAGGGTGAAAATTTTTTCCCATTTGGTTGGTCAGGTCACCCATCAAGTAAAGAACCATAACCAACCATAACCCAGTCATTTGGGTTACTTCCTCAAGTAACTTAGTTGTATCATTGGGACATGCTCAGTCCTAATTTACATATAGCACTTCCATTGAGTACACTGTTGCTGTGCACACCCAACTTTATGGCTTGACAAGCTGAATAAAACCCAGTTCATGATGGGCAGCTCAGGTCACAAGATAACTTGATGAGTAAAATGTTCACTCTCTAGGACACTAAAAGCTAAAAGAGTCACTGAGGGGTACAAGGGAACCCCTTTGGTAATCTTACTTCACAGTCCAAACTCTACTCCAAAGTGCACATGGCTGCAACAACCATGTTTTGGGACATCTGGGTTGTTTCCATATCCTTGTAATTATAAACAGAGCTGCAATGGACATCCGAGCACAGGTGTCCTTTTGTACCCACACTGAGGTCTCCTTTGGGTAGATTTCCAGAAGAGCGATTGCTGGGTCAAATGGTAGTTGCATTTTCCTTAGTTTGAAGGCCCTACACACTGCTTTCCATAGTGGCTGGACCAGTTAACATTCCCACCAGCAGTGTAAGAGTGTTCTGTTCTCTCCACCTTTCCACATTGTTGCCTGCTTGTTTGTTTGTTTGTTTGTTTGTTTGATGTGGGCCATTCTTACTGGTGTAAGGTGGTATCTCATTGTGGTTTTGATTTGCATTTCTCTGATTGCCAGTGATGTTAAGCAATTTTTCATATGTCTGTTGGCCATTTGTATTTCTTCTTTGGAGAAGTGTCTTTTTAGTTCTCCCCAATTTTTGATTTGGCTTCTTGTTTTGTTTTTGTTTAGTGGTGTAAGTTCCTTATGGATCTGCATTACTATACCCTTATCACTCTTGTGGAGGGCAAGAATTTTTTCCCATTTTGTTGGGCTTCTTTTAGTTTTTCCTCTTGTCTCTTCTGTTGTACAGAAGCTTTTTAGTTTGATGTAGTCCCATCTGTTTATGTTTTCCTTCAGTTTTTAGCCATCTGCAGATGTTTCCAAAAAGGGATTTCTGAATTGTACTTCATGGAGGGTTTTGCCCAGGTTTTCCTCTATGTATGTTATGGTTTCAGGTCTGACATCTAAGTCTCTTATCAATTTTGAGTTGGCTTTTTGTACATGGTGTGAGGATGTTGTCTTGGTCCATTTTTTTTGCAAGTCTTAGTCCAATTTTCCCAACATAAATGAAGAGGCTATCTTTGTTCCAATGTAAGTTTTTCCCTCCTTTGTCAAAGATAAGTTGACTACATATGTGTGGTTTTATTTTCAGGCTCTCAGTTGTTACATTGGTCTGATTGTCTGTTGTTGTGCCAGTACTATGCTGTTTTAATTATTATGTCTTTGTAGTATAGCTTGAAGTCTGGAATAGTTAGGCCTCCATTCTCTCTTTTTTTGGCCAGGAGGTTTTTTGATATTCAAGATCTTTTGTTATTCCATATGAATTTCTGTAATTTTTGTTTTATCCCTTTAAAGAATATCATTGGAATTTTTATAGGGAGTGCATTGAATCTGTAGATTGCTTTTGGTAGAATGGCCATCTTGATTATGTTAATTCTTCTAATCCATGAGCAAGAAATGTCTTTCCATTTCCTTATGTCTTATATCTCTTTTACACGTTCTTTTACATGTTTTGTTAGGTTTATTCCCAGGTATTTAATTGTTTTTGGTGCTGTGGTAAATGGGATGGCTTTTTAAATTTCTTCTTCTTCTGCTTGACTTTTTGCATATAGGAAGGCTACTGATTTCTGTGTGTTGATTTTCTAACCAGCTACCTTACTGAACTGGTTTGTTTTGAGAAGTTTTTCTGCAGATTTTTTGGGGTTCTCTACATAAAGAATCATATCATCTGCATAAAATGATAGCTTCAGTTCCTCTTTTCCTATTTGTATCCCATTTATATCTTTCTCTTGCCTTTTTGCCCTGGCTAGAACTTCCAGTACAAGGTTAAAAAGTAATGGAGAGAATGGGCATCCTGCCTAGTTCCAGATCTTAACTGGAATGATTTTAGTTTTTCCCCATTTAAGATGAAATTTGCTGTAGGTTTGTCATATATGGCTTTTATTATATTGAGGTACATTTTTAATCCCCAATTTTTCAGGGGCTTTTATCATAAATGAGTGCTGGACTTTGTCGAATGCTTTCTCTGCATCAATTGATATGATCATGTGATTTTTATATTTTTTTCTTGCTGATGTGGTGGATTATGTTAATTGATTTCCAGGTGTTGAACCATCCTTGTGCCCCTGAGATAAATCCGACATGGTTGTGGTGAATGATGCTTTTCACGCATCGTTAGGTTTGATTTGCTAGGATTTTGTTTCAGTTTTTTGCGTCCGTGTTCATTAGGGAAATTGGTCTATAGTTTTTTCTTTCTTGGGCTGTCCTCATTTGATTTTGGTATGAGAGTGATGTTTGCTTCATAGAATGTGTTTGGGAGCTTTCCTTCTTTCTCGATTTTTTTGAATAGTTTTAGTAATACAGGTGTTATTTCCTCTTTGAATGTCATGTAGATTCATTTGTAAATCCATCTGGTACTGGGCACTTGTTTTTAGGGAGAGTTTTTATGACTGCTTCGATTTTGCTGCTTGTGATTGGATTATTTAGGTTTTCTGTTTCTTCTTTGCTCTATTTTGGGTAGTTGTATTTCTCCAGGAGTCTGTCTATCTCATCCAGGTTGTTGTATTTGTTTCCATATAGATGTTCATAGTAGTCTCTGATTATTCTTTGGATTTCTTTTGTGTCTGTTGTAATTTCTCCTCTTTCATATGTGATTCTGTTTATTTGAGTGTTTTCTCTATGAGCTTTGCAAGGAGGTTGTCAATTTTAATTATTTTTTCAAAGAACCAGCTCTTAGATTTGTTGATCTCTTGGATAGTTTTTTGGTTTCTAGGTTATTTATTTCTTCTTTTATCTTTATTATTTCTTGTCTTCTGCTGGGTTTTGGGTTTTCCTGTTCTTTTTCAAAGTGGAATATGAGGTTTTATTCTTTGGAGAGTTTCTTGGTTTTTGATATGGGCCTGTTATCGCAATGAACCTTATCCTTAGATATGCTTTTGCTGAATCCTAGACATTTTGGAATGTAGTTTCTTCCTTGTCGTTTGTTTCAAAATAGGTTTTAATTTCTTCTTTAATTTCTTTGATTACTCATTCTTCATTTAGTAGCATATTGTTTAGTCTCCATGTATTGGACTCTCTTCTTGCTTTCTCTTCATTGTTGATTTCTAGTTTGATACCTTTATGATCTGAGAAAAAAGTTGATATAATTTTAATTTTTGTGTATTTGCTCAAGTTTTCCTTGTGTCCTAATATGTGGTTAATTTTAGAAAAGGATCCATGTGCATTTGAAAAGAAGGTGTATTCCCTTCTTTGGGGGTGCAGTGTCCTGTGGATATCTATTAGGTCCATTTGGTCTAGGTCCTCCTTTAAAGCTTTTTTGTCCTTGTTTAGTTTCTGTTTTGTTGACAGATGTCTTTCGGTGAGAGTGGCATGTTAAAGTTTCCTACAATGTATGTGTTTTCGCCAATATTTGTATCAGTTCTGCAAGTATCTCTCTTATGAATCCTGGTGCTCCCTCATTTGGTGAATATATGTTTATAATTGTCTTTTTGGAGGGTTGAACTACATACCATTAGATAGTGTCTGTATTTATTCTTTGTCACTTTTTTTTATTCTCAAATCTGCTTTATCTGATATGAGAATAGCTACCCCTGCACTTTTTTGGGGACCATTCACTAGTAGAATAGTTCTCCATCCTTTCACCTTCAGTCTATGCTTATCTTTAGGGATTAGATGTGTTTCCTGGAGACAGCAGAATGTTGTGTTTTGTCTTTTGATCCAGTCTGCAACTCTGTGTCTTTTGATTGATGAGTTTTGACCATTGACATTTAGAGTGATTATTGATGTGTGTGTTGATTTTCTAAAGGTCATTTTGTGGTTCTGCTTTGGTTTCTTGTTATGTTTATTCTATTTATTCATCTGTGGATTTTGTTATTGAGGTTTCTTCCAATATTTCTTGGAGTGGTGGTTTGGTGGTAGCAAATTTTTGGAGACTTTCTCTGAGAAGGTTCTAATTTTTCCTTCATAAAGGAAGGACAGCTTTGCAAGGTAGAGTATTCTTGGCTAGCACTCTTTGTCTAGGAGTTTTTTGAAGATGTGGCTCCATTCCCTTTTTGCTTGAAGTGTCTCTTTGGAGAAATCTGAGGTCAGGCTGATGGGCTTTTCTTTGTAGGTTATCTGTCTCCTCTCTCTAATCATCCTCATTATTTTTTCTTTATCTTGGACTCTTGGAAGTTTTACAATTATGTTCCTTGCTGTGGTTTTTCTTTCATTAAAATAGTTTGGTCTCCTTTTTGCTTGCTATATGTCTATTTTCATTTCATTCTCCAAGATTGGGACATTCTCTTTTATAATTGCATTAAAAATCCTTTCATTTCCTATGTCTTTCTCTTCTCCTTCTGGAATTCCAATTATTCTTATATTTCCTTTCTTTGGTATCTGATAGATCTCTGATTTTTTTTCTTAAAAATATGGAATACATCACGAAGCTGTGTGTCATCCTTGCACAGAGGCCATGCTAATCTTCTCTGTATTTATTCCAATTTTGTATATGTGCTGCCAAAGCAAGTATGGGAGAAGGAGTTGTAATGATCTTTATTAATTGCCTTCATGATAATAACTCTCATTTCAGAGATCAGAGAACCACTGTGGGTTTCTTTCAGTTGCTGAGTAGATCTACTTCAATTATGAATTTTTGAAATGGAAAAATATTGCAGGAGAGTATCCAGAACAGTGGGCCCACTGTGAAAGGGACTTGAATTAAAACACAATTAATCATCTCACCTTCAAAAGTCCCTATTAGACTGGCAGACAACAGAGACATCTTGGGTCTCTTAAATGAAAGTCAATTCAGATCAACTGTTCTGAATTAATCAACAGAGTTCTCAAAGGGTATAATTATTTACTTTCCCCCAGTGCACAGTTACTCTGGGAAAAAAACTTTGAGTTACTTTTAGGAAAGGCTAGGGGAAAGGAGACCATGAGAGATTTCTGAACACGTACTAAGGAATCAGCTTTTTGTTCAAGCAGTTTCTGGTCTATAACTTCTCTGGGGATGGATGGGCTCTATATTTTTATTTTACATTTTTATTATCTACAAGGGAAATGAAAATTAGTAATATAAAATATAACTATCAAAATAGAGGGGAGCAAGAGAAAGAATGTTCTATATGAAGGAAACATAAAAGAATAAACATTTTCATTGACAATTTAAAGTTGATTTCCACTACTTCTTTGAGAAACAGTTTTGCTTTACTCCCCACTTCATCTCCAGAAAGCCTATCTTTTCTCTAGTCTTTCATTTACTGGACAAACAAGAAGAGAATAACAATCAGAAAATACATAAACTCTATTTTACTCTATTATCTCCTATTTTCATCAAATGCTAGCTACTTGTCAAAATTGATATATATCCCTTATATTCTGCCTAGAAAGGACACAGTCTCTTTTCTTATTTAGGTCTATGAAGGTTGGAGTAAAATTTCCTTCTCTCATTACTCCCTTATTATAGTTCTATATGTTAGTCCCTCACCACCTTTACTCTGTTATGGTTGCCTGAGGACAGAGAAAGTGCACATTTTTATTTTGAATCTTTACCTAAGTAGACACTATTTTAGAGGGAGAAAATTTAAATAAAACCTCTAAACAATCAAAATATGTTGAAAATCTCCATGCATAAAGTCTTAGCGCTCTCACTCTTACTAAGACCTTTAGCAGCTTTTCAGTGGAGAACTGGAACTAGTCAGAAACTGTTCTAAAAGTAAGCTTGGTTATCAGATCTGAATTGCACAAGAAATTACAAAGAGAAAAGAGTTGTGAACATGCTGTGAATGTTTTGGGACCTCCTTCCAGGCCTAGCAGGTAAGAGAGCAAAAACATAAAGTCAGAATAGGTTCTGTTCTGTTAAACAGTTATACAAGAATCTGAGCCTCTGCTAACTAGCTTAAGGTGATTTTAGCAGTGGGTATGCAGATTTTACATCACCACAATACACTCTTTCAAAGTCACAGAATGACTAAACCCCAATATTTGAGTTCCTCTGCACACTGATAGCATCCATATTTAGGTTAAGATAAATTAGGAAATCAAAAGCTCTAAACTTACAGACAAAACCCTGTCAAAACGTACAGACAAAACCCTGTCCAAAAAAATTGCATTTTTATCATCAGTGACTCATGGTTCTTTTTCCTCTTCCACATATATGCTGCTGTGTAACAAGGTATAGAAACTGACCTTAAACTTGTGATTATTGGAGTAGTTCTAACATGAAAATCTGTTCAGCGATTTCCTGAGTTAAACTCCTCACTTTGATTATCTAATAAAGTGTATAAGTATTATTAAGACTTTCAAACTTTTATTTCAATCAACAGGATGGTTTGAAGAAATTACTTCAAGTGAGCAGACAGTGCATACAGAAAATGCAGTTGATTGCAATGGAAACAGATAAGATTACCAAATTGATAGGAGGCACCTACCTCCTGGGCGCCATTGTCTCCTGTTGCATTAGGATTGTAAATTTCAAGGGGGACATGGTAAAATGTGAGAATGGCCTTGATTAGAATTTCCTTTCAGAAAAGTGGGGGGAGGGAGAGGAAAACAGGTTTTTATCTTTGTAAAGTGGTAACTCACAAACTGTTCCCAAAAGGCAGGAAACAAAATTTGAAAATATAAATGTTTATTGATAACAAAGGTGATCAGCCATTTGGGGGATCAGTGATTTTGGGGTTAGCATACCTTCTTCTGGGAAAAATGGTCTAGGCTGTGTGGCCAAGGTAGGCAATATGATCATAGGCCCAAGCCTGTGGACTCATGGTATGGCTGGGCCGAGTGTGTGTGTGTGTGTTAAATTCAGTCTAAGGATTTTTGAAGAGGCCATGAGGAGGCCTTTATGAATCTGCTATTGGTACCTGTTCTTCAGAGTTTATTTTTACCACCTAAAGTGTAGAGGACACAGCAAGGAGGAGACAGCAGCATGCCTTCAGTTACATGTCATCATGCCTTTGACTGCCTGCTTGTATAGAACACGCCAAGGAGAAGGAAGGATGTTTTGTTTGAAGCACACTCTGATGAACTCTGATTGATTGAATGTTTTGATAGGGGGCGACTACCACCCTCGGTGTCATTGTCTCCTGTTTAGGATTGCAAATTTTAAGGAGGACATGCTAAAATGTAAGAATGGCCTTGATTAGAATTTCCTTTCAGAAAGGTACAAGGGGGAGGAAGAAGTAAAGCAGAGTTTTTTCTTTGTAATTTGATAACTCAGGAGCTGTTACCAGAAGGTGGAAAACAGAAATGAGAAAATATATAAAGGGAGTTGAAACAAAGAGAAGGGGGCTACCATTTGTAAGATCTTTCAGCCATTTCGGTCAGGGACTTTGAAGGAAGAAGATGTGAACCATCTAAGCTTGGCTGTGTGGCCAAGGCCTGGGGCCTGCAGTCTTTGGTTGACCCAACCTAGGAGTGTGTGTGTTAAAGGAAGCTAAGGAGGTTGGAGATTTGAACTCCGTGTTGGAGTTTGTTTTGCTGAGTTTAACTTGTGTTTGGGAGAGGCTGTGCAAAAGTCAGGCCTAAAAAGAAAGTGAACTTTGCTGGTTATGGTACTATGGAGGAGCACAAGGAGAAGACAGCATGGAAGAGTTGGCGCATGCCTAAGGAAGATGTCTTTAAACACGTGGAGATGAACTCTGACTGACTGATGTTGGTGAGATGATCAGGACTGAAAGACTAAGGATTTTAAACAATCTGGGGAAAGAACTTTGGACAATGTTGAAAACGGTTTTGGACAATTTTGAGAAAGGTTTTGGACAAAGTTGAAGTAATTGGAGCTTTACTTACTTTTTTTGCAGTAATTAGGAAATCACTTTGTTAGAAATAAATTCGTTTGCATTTTGAGAGTCTTGCTTTGGCTTGGGATTTTGGTTGAGATGACTGGTGGAAAGAAGTCACAGAAGTCTAAAAGAGGGTAAATTGGGGCAAACTAGTCTAAAGTTTAAACTGTGTTTTCAAGTTTTTCTTTTTTTAGGTCTGAGAGAGGGGTGAGAGATAAAACAAAAAAAGCTGGTAGCTGATTTTTGCATACCAATAGTAGGTGAACAGTGAAAATGCTAATAAACTGCTTGCAGCCTGCTTCCTAGGGAGAAGCAGGCATTCAAGTTCAAATCAAAAAGTCTTTTTTTCTTTTCACCCGGTTTCAAAAAGAAAGTGAATTTTGCTGGTTCTAGTACCATAGAGCTTTTTTCTACTACCTAGAGGAGGACAGGAGAAGACAGCATGGAGGAGTTGAAGCATGCCAAAGGAACAAGCCAAAGGAAGATGTCTTTGAGCACATGGAGATAAACTCTGACTGAATGATGTTGGTGAGATTATCAGGACTGAGAGACTGAGGAATTTTTGAAAATCTGGGGAAAGAACTTTGAACAATGTTAAGAAAGGTTTTGGACAACGTTAAAATAATTTGGAGTTTTACTTACATGTTTCTTTTTGCAGTAATTAGGAAATCACTTTGTTAGAAAAAATTAGTGTGCACTCTGACAGTTTTGCTGTGGCTTGGGATTTTGATGAGAAAGCTGGGAATGGTGGCAAGAACCCACGGTAGTTTGAAAGAGGGTAAATTAAAGTTTAAACTGTTTTTCTTTTTTTTTTTAGGTCTGAGAGGGGGAGAATACTGAGAAAAGCTGGTAGCTGATTTTTGCATACCAATAGTAGGTAAACAGTAAAGTTGCTAATTAACTGCTTGGAACCTGCTTCCTAAGGAAGAGCAGGCAGAGGTGTTTTAAGTTACAGTTAAAAAGTCTCTTTATGTAACCCGGTTTCAGTTTGGTGAGATGATTAGTACTATGAGATTGAGGTTTTGGAAAAGGGTGTAATTTTGGGGGTTACATTATATGTTTCCTTTTGTAGCAAATATTAGAAAACCACTTTGTTAGTAATAAGTTAGCCTGTATTCTAAAGTCTTGTTTCTGGCTTGGAAAAACATAGTGTTAGGGATGGCAATAAGGACCCACACCTAGAAATATTGGATGTCTTCAGGAGCTCAAAGGGTAAATTGAGGCAAGCTAGTAAGTAGTATACTGCAGTTTCTGATTTTTTTTCTCTCCTGAAGTCTCAGGGACAAGGAGCTAAGAAGCAGTGACTAGAATCTGCATGACAAAAGTAGGGAGTCAGTGGAAAATTAAAGGTGTTACAACTTTGAGCTTACATGTAGGGTAAAGCTGGGAGGAGCAGGTAAAAGAGGATTATTGAGTTTTATAAAGTTAGAAATCTTCCCTTGCCTGTTTACAAAATCAGCTCAAGCTGAGTCAGGAATGTTTAAAAGAGACTTCCAACCAAGAGATAAAAATCAATAAAAATTTAAAACTCTTGTATTATTAGAAAACTATTTGATTCTTTGTGAAAACAATTTATTAAGTTTATATATATATTTTTTTCTTACATTGTTGTATACCCCAAATTTCTCCCACCACTATGTCACCCATGAACTATCATCCTACTCTTGAATTATTGTTCTACTTGCTTGTGCTCTTCCCTCCCCTGAACTTGTCCTTCCTCCCTCCTCCCTTTCTGTATGCTTCAGTTCAGTCATCAGTTTGTTAATTTTAACTTCTTCTTGTCATTTTGTTTGATTAATTCTTATATATATATATGTATATTTTTTACATCATTGTATTCCCTGGGGTTCTCCTACCACCACATGACTTGTGGATCATTATTCTGATCCTCCATGTTTATCCCCTCTCTGACCTCCCTCCACCCCACCTCTCATACCCAACCCTCCAGCTGTATGCTTTAGTTTGATTGCTAGCTTCTTTTAACTTTTTCCTCCTGGCTTTTTGTTTGTTTTCCTTATATTCCAACTATAAGTGATCGACTCTTTATATAGATAGGAAAGTTAAGGTTTTAGTAAATTGACAATTATTGCCAAGAGTGGGGTGCTTTGCAACATAATAGCAACACCTAGTAATATTTAAAGTAGATACTCTTTCACTGAGTAAAATAAAATTTATTCTCTTTGCCTCCCACAGTGCCTGTGGTACATTTTAAACACTTTCTTCTCATTCATTGAACCAAGTAAGAAGATACTTGTCTCCATGTTAAAAATTTAGCACAAAAATGAAGCAACTCATTCAAATTCATATTGCCCAAATCCATTCCACCTTCCAATTCTTTAGAATAGTGAGGTTCTAAATAGATGTTATCAAATTATCAGTTTGTTGAAAACTACAAACAAATCAGTGAGGGTTTCTCCACTAGAGTTTGAGTAGGGCTGTTCTTTCCCCTTCTCCCACTCTTCCTTCTTCTGCAGAAATTACTACAACAGTCATTCCTTCCATCAACCAGCACTGAATAGAAAGTGAAGAAAGACCTTGGGGAAATGGGAGCTGAAGAGGCATTTGGTCAAGGAGTGACATGAAAATGAGAAATGTTGTTTGTGTTATGGGAATGTTATGGGAATGGGAGGTGTTGAATATATCTAAACTGATTATTTCCACTAAAAGAAAAAAACATCTTGCCAAAACCAAGACAACAAAACTTTTGACTCTGGGAGTCAAAAACATGACCTTAATATTTTCGAAGGCTATCTCAGAGAAAAAGTACAATGACTTCATTCGCCAGGTATTGTAAAAAGGCAAGTTCATATGAACGTTAAACCAAGTTTCATTCTTCCATGAAGACACCTTTATACCAAAGGAGGAATTCCCAGAGGTTGTCACAGCAACTCACTTTCTGAAATGGAAAACCTAGAATAAAGACCAACTGAATGTTTGCACCAGTATATCTCAACTATTTCTAATTTAGTAACTCTAAAAGAAAACTTCTCATCCTAAGCTTCTTGACCTGTCTTCCCCTTAGGGGTTTCTCTCTTTGAAGGTAACTCATCCCATGGAGACAATGTTGAAATCTGTGCCCTCACACAAGACTTACTGAGCCATGATAAGTGCCTGGGGTAGAAAGGTGAGAGAGACAAACGCAGTCTTGGTCCTTCTGAAACTTATGTTCTGATGGAGAAACAGACACTGACTACATAATTGGAGAAGTATCAGCAGTGAAGGGAGCAGAGGGTAGATTAACAGCTAGCAGTGAAGAAAATAATTGCAAATAAGTAGAAAGAAACCAGACAGAGAAGCACTGAGACTGTTAGAAGGGGTGTCTCAAAGAAGTTGATGGGCATGAGTTAATGGAATTTTCCTTCAGTTTCTTCCAACAAACTCATCCAGTTCTCATCAAACAGTCTTAAACTTCAGGATTTTCCACCGGAAGAAAAAATGTTGTCAATCTACTTAGGTTCTCTGACTGAGTTTGAAAAATTAAACTGGCAAAGATTAACATGTGACACCATGCAACTTTATTTAATCTAAATTTTGCCTGGCAAGGGAGCTTTCATAAACATAGACCTCAGAAATGGTCTAATTTTGTGTTAGCTGTAACGAAGAATGGGTAGTTGAATATTCAGATTATAGGTCAAAGAGTAGGACAAAAACATGGTAAATTGGAGGAACTTTAAGAAGACCTTTTTGCTTATAGACTTCTCACAGTCTCTATCTTGGGGATAAGGATTCTCTTTTATTCAGGTAGAAGGATTTACCCCCTCACAGGAGGTCTTATGACCTTTGTCAGGGGAGAAAGGTCAGAGAGAACCTGCTCCTGCAATTTGCTCAAATTCTCTCAGCTTAAAATATTCCATCTGCCAAAAAACCACATTTTGGGGTGGTATGCCCTGAATCCCATTGCCATCATCTTTATTGATGAGCTGTTATGTAAGTCCTTAAATTCCTCCATTCACCCCCCTTTTTAAAACATTGATATTCCAATAAGAAATTTCATAATTATCACTTGCTAAACATTACTGCAGCTATTCATTTTTTCAGGTTTCATACAGAAGGATACACCAGTAGATAAACAGATGAATGGAAGCAGGATGGATGGATGGATGCATGCATGCATGCATGAAAAAAGACATCAATTGATCTAAAGGAAGAAAGGAGTCAAGAAAGGGAGTTGGATAGGGGAAAAAAGAGAGAGAGAAAAAGAGGTATAAAGAGATAAATGAATGGCTAAAAGGCTAAAAAGGTTATACAACACAAGCTTTTGGTTCATAAATATCACTGTATTTTTCTGTAATTCAAGTGAATGAAAAGAAATTAAAATACAATTGAAGGTTTATACTTTAATATTTCTTCACAAAAATATTTGAATTTTACTATGGTTTTTAAATTAAGGTTGTGGAAAAAAGATAAAACTTTGTAGGTCATTGTTTTCAACTACTTGGTCAACTTTGGCTATCTTTTAATTCTCTGCCATGAAATATGAAAAATTTGAAATATCTTATTGCCTCATCTATATCAATCTATTCTTGTTAAAGTATTATCATTAACACAATGTACATATACCATTTTTCTTCTTGCTTAATAACGATAATTTTCAAGGTTATTTAAGTTTATACTCACTAACAAACTATAACTAGTACAAAACAGCAGAATTAACTCTTAGGATGAAAAAAGCATGATGGTTACTAGAGGGTAGGGTAGGGAAGGGTAATTGGGAGGATGAAAAGTAATAGAAATTTTGTGAGTGTGATATGATATATACACATATCAAGAAAATAATTAATTCAATCATCTTTTTGTATCTGAGGTTAAAATTTCCCTAATGATATCTTGTTTTTGCATAAATATGTTCACAGCTCTTTGAAAAACTCCATCTGGTCAATGTTTAAATATGGGCAGTAGTTGTAATACTCTTCCTAAAAAAAATTCCATTTTTGAAACTTTAACTTAGAAAAAAAATGGAGAAATAAAGCTCAATATCAACATTTCTATATTTGGGTAAAAATTAAGAGAAAAAATTTAAGTAAAATCATTACTATATTATAACATTTTAAACAGTTTCAACTCACATCACGTGTAGAACACAAGCCTTCACTGTTCTTTGGACCTAGGAGTTTCTTCATGTTCTCCTTTATGTTTTCTTTTCTCTGCTGTCTGAAAATTTTCTCCTGATCACACAGAGCCATACTGAACCGGAGATCTGGGGAAGAGCTGTGTGTACAACAAACAGGCATGAGCGAGTGTCCCTGGTGTTCTTATAATCCATCTATCCATTCTTATAATCCAATCCATTCCTGATAACTACACTGACCAAAGCCCATGGATTCCCAGGAGCTATTTCCTAGGAAGGGAAATAAAACAAGAGTACAAAATGGTAACTCTTTTAGAGCAGATGTTCCAAGGTCTGTTTTCAGAGAACAAGGAGTACAAGAGGTTTTCAAAAAAAAAAAAAAAAAATGAAAACAACAGCCCCTGATATGAAGATATTTATGACAGTAAAGACTTTGGGAAATGTTTCAGAAAAAAAATCTAACACAGATCTCCCAAGCTTACTGGATAAAGGATCTCTTCCCATGTGCCCCTCACACCACCCTACAAGATAACAAAGCACCAAAAAGGTTGTGTTCTGAGGCATATACTTGCAAAAAGAAATCACCTTGTTTAATGAATATTTCCCTGTGACAAAGAAAGGAATACCTAGTAGTAGAATTTAGGTAACCACAAATGAGTTTATCACTGAAGGATTTTAGAACCCTTGAGCTAGAGTCTCTCACCTACACCACACCAGAAGCTGTGTCAGGCATTATAAATGTGTTATAGGAATAAATACTACATATTATGCAATAGGTATTGTTTCTGTAAATTGTTTTCACTGATCAAAAAAACTGAGGATCTGATAAAAGTCTTTATCACAAGAAGAAAAATTGAGGGCAAATGTTAGCTAGACTTATATAGTGACAGCTTTGCAATAGATACAAATATTGATTCATGTGAAACTAATATAGTGTCATATATCAAGTACATCTTATAAACAAAGAATAAATAAAAACTATAAACTCTGAGAGGTTGAATCACAGAACAAATAGGTGATGAACCATGTACCAAAGCCTCCCAAATAAAGACAGGTCCTAATACTATACTGAACTCTAAAACTATTGGCTTAAGTACTCAATTTAAAAAATAGTATACATAAAGACAAACATTATTTTGTTATTATTAAATTTTATTTATTATTTTACATCATTTTTCATTTTATACGATATTTGATTTCTCCCCTCAGCTGTAGTCTCCATGGTTCCTCCACCACCACATCACTCTGGACAGTCATCATAATCCTGTCTGCTCTTCCCTCTCCTGTTTTGACCCCTCTCCCCTTATCCCATCTGCAGCTGTATGTTTCAGATGAATGGCCAGTTTGCAAGCTTACCAAGACAAACTTGAAATAAAATCAGTTCTTGAAAGCTGATCATAAACCTGAAATATCCAGGAGGGGTGAGGGATGGAAAAAGGAGATGGAGAAAAAGCAGGGAGGGTGAGCACATGGGACTATACTGGTGGATTATGTATGCTTTGGTGATGGGAGAATTATGGTGACCATATCTTAAGTCTAGAAATTCTGTAGTTTAAAAAAATTAAGGAGGATGTAAATAACAGTAGCTTGGTAAAGATATATTATTTAAAAAAATAAACAAGTAAAATAAAACTGTATGTAAAAGAAAAACCTTAATAATGTGGTATGAATAATCCAAAATGTAAAAGGACTATCACTAATAAAATATGATCTTGTTATCATTCATAAAAATTCTTCTGAGAATGAATTAAATTTAAGCCTACTTATTTTGAAATAAAAATTAAAATTTATTTCTGTTTCTTCTTATTTCTAGTCTTTGTGAAATATAGTAAAAGAGAAGAATACTGTACATTCTCTGTGCTGTGTACTCTATAGTGATAAAGAAAGTATTTTAATTACTACTTCCTAAAGAACAAATTTGATAGCACAGTAAAGAAGATGTAATTAATAGTGAAACATACAAGTACAGATACTTAATTTTCAAGAAAATTAAGTAGGAGGGGAAGTGTTTTGATAGTGAGAGAGCTATGGTGACTGCACTTGAGGGAGGTTATCCCATGCTGTCAAAACACTAGCAAAGATGTAAAACTAGGGTATCTAAATAACAACTAAAAAAGTAAATAAACAATATTAAATAAAAAGTGTGTAAGAAAAAATAAATTCAATATACTCCTACATATTAAAAGTTATCAGTATTATCTCACATATAAAATTATATTGCTTTATCAACTAAAATAGGGCTGTAGATCATGCCCAATATTTTCTATCCAGTGAAATAAGTGTACTTACCAAACTTCAAGAGACATTTCCAGGATCATTTCAGTGACCTAAAACATATATATTGGTCAGATTAGATGGCAAATGGACAAAACTAAAATAACTTTTGAGTGCCAGGTTATAATAAAACATCTAAAATGAAAAGTAAAAGATTTCATTGCAAGTGTATTTCAATACATATTTCTTGCTATTTTTCATGATATAACCATTCCGAAAATATAAAAAAAAAAATCATAAAAAGGCAATTCTGTTTGCCAGTAAATTTCATGTCTTAGCAAGCAAATATTGTCTTTTCATGGTGCTTTTCGTGGTGCTTTTTTTTTCTTTTTCTTTTTTTTTTACTAAAATGAGGTTGTTCCATTCCATTATCATCATCCACAAAATCTAAATCTAAGAATTGCCTGAAATCTGAAAACTTTTGATGAGCTCTCCCCCAGGCCTCAAAATCAGAGGCAGGAGAGGAAGTTTTTTTTAAAAAAAGTGTGAAAATTCACAAGTCTGTGTGTGATGAGTATGAACTAGAGTAGACAGGACACCAAGCTTAACTGGGCAGCAAACCAGAGGCCATCCACCTGGTCAACTCAAGAAGTAGTTGTCAGGGGAAGGGTTGAAAAAAAAGAGAAAGAAAAAGTAGCTGCTAATGGGATGTGGCTTTAATTTTTTCAACACTGCATGAGACAACCAAACATATTGGAGGATCCCATCATACTAATGGGTTCAATTTTGGTTTAATGAAAGAGTGTGACTAACACCTACAGCACAGAAGGGATTAAAAGATGTCCTTTGGGACACTAAATCTTTTGTATAGAAAGTGCTTATTAATATTATGTCTGTTGTTATTCATGAAAAACGTAATTTTTGATTTTTATGAGGACCAAAGGAGAAAATGCTTCGAAATTGCTGCATAACTGTAATCTATTATTATTTTTATTATTATATCAATGATCTAAAAATAGAGTGAATTTGTTCAATACCTTCAAATAGAACAAAACTAGTATATTTTTAGAGCCAACATAGAATGCTATAGAGCTGAAGCTCTGTTTTCTTTTTGATGTCTGGGCTGGGAGAAAAAAGCAATCTAGGAGGAGTATCCCCAAAAGGTTATTTCCCCAAAATAAGTTTATGGATAATTCTCAGGTCAAAATTTAATGAGTAAGAAAAAGGTATTGAAACCCTCAGTTCAAAACCTTGCCTCACCCACTAAACTGTAAGCTCTTATATAGGTCTCTATTTCTAGCACATTGCACAGCAATTGGATATAATAGATACTCAATTTAAAAAAATTTTTGGCTGAATTTTAATTTTTACTTATTTATTTTCTTTTTTGTTATTAAATATTTTATTTATATATATCTCTATATTTCACATCTTTGTATTCTCCAGTGATCACCCTCCACCTCTCCTCCCTGATTGCTTCCTCCCACCCCCCCGCCCAGTTGTATACTTTAGTTTGGTTGTTAGCTTGTTATCCCATATATTAGTGAAACCATTTTGTTTCTGTCTTTTTCTTTCTGACTTATTTCTGCTAATATGATTTCTTCTAGGTCCATCCATGTTGTCCTAAATTCATCAAATTTGTCATTTATAATTGATGAGTAATATTCCATTGTTTGTATATTCCACAACTTTTTCATCCATCCATCTGTTTTAGGACATCTGGGTTGTTTGCATGTCCTTGCAATTATAAATAGTGCTGCAATAAATATCTGAGTACAGGTGTCTCTTTTTGTAAGCATTTGAGGTCTTCTTTGGGTAGATAATTCTGGGTCAAATGGTAGTTCCATTTTCATTAGGTTGAGGGTCCTCCACACTGCTTTCCATAGTGGCTGGACTACACCAGCAGTGTAAGAGTGTTACTTTTTCTCCACATCCATGCCAACACTTGTCCGTTTTTTTGGTGTGGGCCATTCTTACTGGTTTAAGTTGGTATCTCATTGTGGTTTTGATTTGCATTTCCCTGATTATGAGGTTGAGCATTTTCTCATGTACCTGTTAGCCAATTGTATTTCCTCTTTGGAGAAGTGTCTTTTTAGATCTTCTCCCCATTTTTTGACTGGGTTTCTTGTCTTATTTTTGCTGAGTTGTGTGAGTTCCTTGTGGATCCTTGTTATCAAACCCTTATCACTTTCGTGGAGGGTAAAAATTTTCTCCCACTTGGTTGGATCCCTTTTCGTTTTGTCTGTTATCTCTTTTGCTGTCCAGAAACTTTTTAGTTTGACATAGTACCACCTGTTTATTTTTTCCTTCATTTTTTTTTGCCAGCTGTAGATGTGTCCAGAAATGGACTTCTGAAGTGTAATTCATGGAGGATTCCTCTATGTACTTTGTGGTTTCAGGTCTTATATCCAAGTCTTTTCCAATAAAAATTTTTTGAGTTACAGTGTGTGTATGTGTCAAGAAACATTTTATTGTTACCCTAGATAAGATAAAAACATGACTGGTTTAACCCACACAGTAATTCCTATGCATGGAATTCTATGAACTTTCATTCATCTAAAGAGCAAATAAATATTACTTTCAAGTTAGTAAAAAAAAAAAATCCAATAATTCCAGTACAAAAAGAATTATGTATGCCCAGATGAATCATAGTTCAGCTGTAAGTCAGAAAGTGATTGACTTTAAAATAATAAAGCTACTTGTTGTCATGTATCAATGAGAGTACTGTTCAGACTGCATCCCACATGTTATGTATATTCTCCATTTCTAAATTTCATTTGGCAATTTCCCCAATGAGGGTGTGGAAAACATTTTGTAATGAATGAAGTTACTTTGGATATTTAATAAGTAAAACATGGGTAAAACAGTCTTACCCCTTCCAAAAATATATATATATATAGTAAGGCTGACATCAAAATGAATCTAGATTTAACGTTTTTATCTCCAAAGGGCAAAAATACCATGGGAAAATGGAAATTATATATTACAATTCAATATAGATTTTTTTTTATAAATGGAAAGATGTTAAAGCTCAAATGAACTCCCTTATCAAATGTAGTCCTTCATGACAGAAAGTGTTTAGAAAAAGCTGACTTCCTAAATGGCAGATCCCTAAACAACTATACTTACTAAACTTTATGTCTGAATATAGCTAATGATTACTTGTCCCGAAAACTTAATAAATAAAAGGAGAACCAAATGTTCTCATGTTTCCATTTGTCCTCTCCAGAAGAATGTTCCTTGTACATCCATTTACAACATTCTCTTGGATGAGTCATTTGCAATCCCAAGCAGATTGGTAAGACTCTTTCAGTGAAGGCTAACTGACAGAAGACAAGACACAGGACTCTTCTTTCATCTGGCAGCATTACAAAATGTGCTGGCATAGTTCTTGTGACATGGATTGGGATGCTCACTTCCACAGGTTGCTCAAGTGGATACCTCCCAATCAGAGTAAAATTTAAGCTACTGCACTAGATATATTATGTTCAGACATGCTATGAAGATTGGTATTCACAACCTCTCTGCTCCTTTTTAGCTGGAACATGTCATTCAGATAAAATGGCCACAAAAATATGTACTTTCTCTGAGGAATTGAACAATTATTATAAACTCCTTCCCACATACTGCACAAAGCACTTATGCATTCAGTCTTCATCATACAGTTGCTTAATTATAAAGGTAATTAGAAGGAAAGGTAACTAAATCTCTCCACTCTCTCCAAACCCATGATACTTAGCTAGGAGCCAGACCAAATGAAAAGAACTCCATCTCTTGTAGGAATTTTAAAGTTAGAAGGAGGCTGCACTCATAGTATATTCCTGTGGAAAACACTGTCTCTTCTTTGGATTCCCAAAGCAAGTAAGATGTTTGCATTGGGACAGTTGGGGGAGAGGCATGAAAAGAGGAACTAGAGGAACAGTCACCTGTTTCAACTCTTCTTGAAACATATAGGTGTTGCTACATGTACTGGTTACAAGGTACATCTAAATTACAAATTCCATGTGATCCAGTTATCTTATTTCTGGGTGTTTACCCATAGAAAACATCAATTCAAAGAGACATATATACCCCCATGTCCATTGTGGCCCTTATTCACAATAGCCAAAAGTTGGAAACAACATAAATGCTATCAATGGATGAGTAGATTTAAAAAATAAAAGATGTGGTATACCCAGTGAATACCCAATACCCAATGAAATACTCTTTGGCTATAAAAAAGATGAAACCCCACTATTTGCAGCAATATGGATGTACCTAGAGTGAAATAAGTCAGAGGTAGAAAGATAAATACCATGATTCCATTCATATGAGGCACATAAAGAAACAAATAAAAGAACTAAATAAAATAATAACAAACTTTTGAATTATAAGACTAAATTAATGGTTATTAGCAGGAAAGGAGTAGAGGGTATGGGTAAATCAAGAAAAGGGAGTGAATTTTGTGAAGGATGGAATTACACTTTCAGTGATGAATATAACATATATATGTTTTGAACTAGATGTCTACCTGAAAAATATAAAGTTTATTTATATAGAAAATGTTGTATACTGATATACATTATAGATCAATTTTACATCAATAAATATTTTTAAAAACCTTTCTGTTTTCAATATGAAACAGGCTGTGTAACATTACTTGCTTTTTATTAACTAATGCTCCTAAGGCAAAAGAGAACCCTGGGGTAGATAATGATGTAAATAAAGCAAATAATGTATAAAAAATAAAATAAAAATATTTAAAAATACACACACACACACACACACACACACACACACATATATATATATATATATATATATATACGAATGGTTTCTCTCTTCAGACTTCTTTAGCACTTGTCATCTATATAATTTATTTAACTTTTATTCTACACTGCCATGTATTATTAATTACCATTACTTACACTTCTTACCTCTGTTATAATTTATTCAGTGATTAAAAAAAGAATGTACTTGATGTAGCAAAAAAGTTAATTTAAAAAAAAGCCCAACCTATTTATGTAGTATATATAAAACCAAGTTCCAAGTAGCTACAAGTTCCTTTCTTGTAATCAAAAAACCTTCTGTGTGTCATTGCTGTTGAAAAGTAAATATGCACATTCTGACATCTTAAATTTGGACTCTGTTATTGTCAGACTCCAGTGTATACCTGTTATCACTCCATGCATGAATATCCTGCTCCCATCAGCTCTTTTAGACACTATTTCTCAACCATGCTTTGTCTCTTCATGATCCATAACTATGAGCAGCTCAGGCTGGCTTCCACACGAGAACAACCTTCTACCACTTGAGTGATCCAACCACAGCTTCTCTTTATTTCAAGTCTAAGCTACTGATGAACATGATAACCCCCTGTAACCTCTTTTGTTGCTCTATCCTCATCTCCCACAGCCCTCCCTCCTATGTTTTATGCTCCAGTCATGCCCTCCTCCTACCCATTACTTGGTTTCTCAGCAGGGACATTCTATTTAGAGGTCCCTATACCCTAAGTTTTCATCAGAGATGTTTTTCTTAGGTGAGAAGTCCACCTTTTGTAGGAATTATAAATATTTGTGACTACATTATAAATGTTATAAATTTATAAAATATTGTAAGTATTAGTAACATTTTTGGAACTACATCTGTATTCCCCATGATACTCATGTGTATGACCACCCCACCCCACCCCCATTCTGCCTCCCCTGATTTTTCAGCACTTATTACTAACACCACCTCACACAGGTCCCTTTTGTTGACTTATCTTGCTTCCTGATTACCTTACTAATGCACATTTCACAAGGATAGTGATTTTTGTTTATTTTGCTCACTGCTGAGCAAGCAATGACTGGACTGTCACACAGTAGGCGCACAATAGTTATCTGTAAGCTGAATGAAAAACTTATACCTCTCATGTACATATCATGTGCATAATTTATTTGACACTCAAAATTATGTGAGTATTAAACTTTTAATAATATACTAAAGTGTTAGGGTGGGTGAGGCATATTATTTTCTGTAATTTGTTCTTAAATGTATCAAAAAGGTAAGATGGCTTGATAGAGGCATCGATATGCAGCAAAATAAATATAGTAAAACATTAATTTTGGAATTTAGGAGGTAGTTGTATGAGCATTTGCTTTATAAACCTCTTAACCTTTTACATTTGAAATTTTTACTATATATCATTAATTTATTTTAAATTTCTGTTACCTGGTGTGGGTGGGCAACAGTTGTGGTAGTATTAATCTAAATCCAATTAAGGGTTCTATAGGGTATGATCCCAATTGTTAATTGGATCAGCCTCTAAGGAGGGTGATCCTGAGGTAAATTTAAGAACCCTTGTGTGTAACTGGTACTTGGGACTTGGAACTTGCAGGGGAGAAGACACAGAGAGAAAATAACTGTCATACAAAAACCAGAGAAAGGGCCACAGAAAGAACAGAAGCCAGAGAAGGAGCCTCAGAAAGAGTTTGCACATGAGAACTTTTACAGACCTATGGAAGAAGAGAAGGCCTCATTCCTGGCCTCTGGAAAAGGGAGACCAGAAGCCACACCCAGCAGCCAATCAATCACTGATGAGGAGGAACTGAGACCTCTGCAGAGACTGAACGGAGTCCTGTCACTGACATTGTGTGACAGGAGCACCAAAGGCCCGAGGTTCATGTATGTTGGTAGTGCACTCCTGGCAACCACATTGCTGCTGTCCCGGGCACTTCTGGTGACAGTTATCTGCATTCTCCTTAACTGGTGGACACTTACTGGGTGAGGCAGCTGGCTACATTAAATCTTCGTTTTTCCTGTGGAATAAACCTCATGGTTGTTAAATCTAAGGTCTTGCAACTGTGTGCATGGATGGAAGAACTCAGACAGTAACCTGTATAGGCACTGTTCCTTGATTAAGCTATATAGCCTCTTGCACTTGTATTTGTGTTTGTATTTATTTTGGGGGTGAGCACAACCACTTGTTTAGTTTTAGTGTTTGTAAGCACACAGGTTTCAGTTAGTTTCTGCGCCTATTGATGCCAGTGCAGTCATAGTTTAGTGTTTTGTTCACACTCTGTTTTATTGCAATAACATTGATTTACAATGTTTGTGACTGCATTTTGATTGTGACTTAGAGGTATAGGATCTCCTCCTTCAGGTGTTGTTACCACACTACACACATCACTAAAGCAACCATTGTCCTCCATTATAGTCCACTGAGTTCCCCCCTGGCTTTTTTTTCATCCCTCCCTTTCTCTTGACTCAGTTTTTCAGTCAGGTTTCTATGGTTTGTTATTGATTGGTTTTATCTGACCCTTTTTTGTGTTTCCCTGTGTTTTACATCTAAGCAACACCAACCAGTATTTGTATTTCTGCTTCTGATTTATTTTGTTTATAATATTTTAAACATATATAAAATTTTACAACAAAATTTGGGGGGGAAATTATGGTTTAGAAATGTTTACCTTGACTATGTAAACCTTAGCTACCCATCAACTATTCTGTATCACACCTGCTTTATTTTCTTCATAGAATTGATTACTTCATAGTATTTATCACTCACTGATGTCATGTTGGTTAGCCTTTTCCTCACTGTTACCTATTTTCTTTCCCTATTAGAATGAAGACATCCCAGAAAACAAGAAATCTTCTATCACCTTCTGTACTATTTGTCCATCACCTAAAATATTGCCCAGAACATAACAAGTGTTTAATAAAAAACTCCTAAATAAATTAATGCACAAATGCATAAAATATCATTTGTCTCTTACCAGATTATATATGAATATGTAACTCTTTCCAAACAAATTCTTCGAAAATGGAATTTTTGCAGTCTTTAATATCTAGCAAAGTTTTAACTGTGCAATGAAAGCTTAATTTCTCCTCTTAAGAAATAATAATCTATTATCAGAAGTTTAAAATTAAATAATAAAAATTTGTATTATTGCATTACTATTATTTTGTGCTCATATCTATACAATGGGAAAAACTGAAAGAAACTTTGGGGTAAAAATGATTAAATGAAAAATAAGTTGTTCTTTCCAAACCACAGAATTTTATGAATTGGAAAGGAGTTCAGAAATGAGTTCATCAAAATCTTTATTTTAAAGATGAAGAAAATAAGGGAAAGGAGAAAGAATGGCAAGTATTCTGGAGCAGGACTGTGATAGGGACAAAATGAGTTAGGCTTCCCAGACCCCTATTTTGTAGGGGCTCCTCTTACTTTTCCAGCTGGCTCTTTGACACAGAAATCACTCTTATGCTGACTCAAAACTAACTTTTGGATGACAATATTTCAAAATTTTTATCATTAATGTCTTCTGTGAAGTTTGCAGAGAAAAGACTGATCTCTGAGAGAGAAAGATTCAGAGACAGAAGAAGCGAAACATGGCTGGCAGAGGGGCATACTACATAGCCTGGGGAAGGAAAGGGGTTTTTCAACAGCCACAAACATTTATCTTCTGCCCATACTACCACAGATAGTATCTCAGATGTATCATTTTGATTAAAGTTGTAAAAGAATCCAGAACACAGCAATGAAGAAAAGCTGTTTGACTAACTGCTTCCTTGGCACACTAAAAAAAAAGTGATTATGTAAGTTACTTTAAAAACAGGAATGTGAGACTTTTTTTGACCCTGGAGGTATATACCTAAGCAGAGGAAATGACCTGAGAAGATATGCTTGATTTCCCACAAAATCTCTCTTAGAATCAGTCTATCTTTGTGTCAGAGACTAGAAAATGGAAAGAAGCATTACACTTTGGAAACGCTAATTCACACTCATAAAGATCTCAACAAAACCTTTATTGAGAAGGGATCCTAAGAACACCTAGTTGGTGAGGTCTGTGATTTTAACCTTTCACTACCTCTAATCTCTTTACTCTGCAACTCAACAACACTTAGCCACCAAGCCCTTGAAGGCAGGCCTCACCTGCCTGAACTTGCTTTCTTCACTCAAGAGTCCAAGTCTTCTCAGCTTCTGCCTGAATTGCTCATAACTGATATTTGTCCTACTGAAATGCTACAATTTTCTCAGTGTACAGTAACTGCAGCAAATGAAATAATAAGCATTTATGTCATGCCTAATATGTACTGGGTACTGTTTTAAGCAATATAATTCTATAATAAATGTCCATTATATATATCATTTTATATTTAGTATGTAATAAATTATATATTGATAAAGATATAGATTAAGTAATATATAATCTAGGATTATATAATAAATGAAATGGAATTACAATTAATTATATTTAAAATGCATTCATTTGTAGCATTCATTTTATTATACAGTATCATATAAAGGTAATATATGCATATAAAATTAACTCATTTAATTATGACTCCCCTGTGAGATGTTATCTCCATTTTATACAAGAGTACATTAAGACACAAAGGAGCTAAGTGATTTTGCCAAGATAAAACAGATGATAAGGGACAAAGCTGGGATTTAAACACCAAGCAACCTGAATTTAAATGCCAAGATGCACTCTACTCGAGCTGTTCAAAGTCATCTACTGATGATACCTTGATCCCCCATTGCTCCCACCTCCCACCACTAGCGTCTTCTCACAATACAACTTTTCTTTATTCTGTCTTCCCACCACACTCTGTACACATCTCATGAATATATGTCTTAAGCATGGTGATTTCTTCTTATCATGTATGTATTTCTCAACCTCACCACCCATTTCAAACCTTTACTCCTTCACCCCAGATAAAGATAGTGGAAGAAAAAGCTTCCTAAACCTTTTTTATTCTCCCTCACATACACTCATATACATAGTTCACTTGAATAAATATTTGCAAAAAGAATGAATCAAATAGTTTTAAAGAAGTCAAACAAGAAACGAGCAGTGAAATTCTAAGCACTGGATGACAGATGTACAAAAGGTATCCTTCCTGGCACCCCTGAGGGACTAACAAGGGCTGGTATCCCATAAGCACCTCTGGGGGGCTCTGACTGCATGAACCAGTCTAGTAGTCCTTGGGACTTAAGATAGTTTTTAAATAGATATCTATTCTCAATGAATAAATATGGAGTTATGTAGTAACTCTTTAGTTAGACATGCAAAATCATGCTATCCTTAGAATTTTATTTTATGGGGAGGAGTACATGAGGGGGAAAAAAATGAAAAAAATCAACAGTCAAATAATTCAGTTTTAACAAATACCACAGATAAACATGGGGGATTGAGAGGAAGAAAAGTCCATTTAGGATGGTAATGTTTAGGAAAGGAGAAGGGGAAAATTTAGAGATATGAGAGAGGACAATTGAAGGTCATTCCAAAATACAAAGCCTCTTCTAGCAAAAAGGAATTAATACACTAATTAGCATCTGTATATAGACCCACTGGTTGTTTATGTAACTCACTAAAATCTACTGAACCCATTTCTTAAAAAATTCAAAATCCAAAGCTGGTCTGTTTTAATTTATAACAAAACATACTTTTAAAAAATATTCTAACAAATCAGTAATAATATTTCCAAACACTAAACTCAGCTTTCCAGAATAGAGTTTTATCTAATATTAAATTGAAAAATAATTCTATTGTGTTACTTACTTGGTTGAAAATAAAAGGAACTTCTTTCTTCTCTCCCACTTTCATAGAAGATATGGGAAATGTAGCTGTCCCTAGAGTTTCATCCATGACATAATTGGCATCCATTAATGTTATCTATACAAAGGAAAAGCTTTTATATAATTTTATGTGACTATAAAACTTTGTGATTTCTCTTGGGTATTTGGAAGCTATCTCCAAAATTTCTACCATTTTTAATAATGCCAAATTCTTAACTCATATTTCAGTTATTTGAGAACCTTAATATCCAACTGGTAACAATACAGTTATCTTTTCTTTCAGAATTCTACATCTGTTACTAAATTAATGGTGAAAATTTTTTTCCTGATTTACCATTTTATTACCATGCTCTCAAAAATGGAATTTTATCCCTTCTCAAGGGACATGTTATTTTGGAATAAGAAAAATTAATATAGGAAACCCATGCAATTGTATTAGAAAGGATTTATTAGAACCTATTTGAAAGAAACTGGAGTGTTTTTCTCCTGTCATACTTGGATCCTCTTCTTCTTTTTTACAGAAAATATGTTCTCTCCAAAGTGCATGGGGATGATAATGGCTTGTCCTACTATTTAATGTTTTCATTTCCACTGAACCCTCACAGAACTTGGTGAGTACCATCTACAAGCTAAACTATCATGCTGTATACTGGACTCCCACACCTACATGAGCATGACTATCAACCTGAAGATAATCATGCAACAGTACCCAATTTACTCACCTCCAAAATATTGTCTTGATTAGGATCCAAAATAAATTCAAATGTCTCATTCCACACAGGATTTATGTCATTATTGATATGTTTCGTCCTCTTCCTGCTGTCAGGTGTTGAGGAGATGAAAAGTTCCACATATGGATCTGGAGTATCAACTATAGAGAGTAAACATGAAAGAGAGAGAGGTAAAAATGTGACTCATGATTCTTAATTTATTGTTCATGTGTGTGGTAAGGGTCTTTTCAATGAATCTGTAATAATCTATTCAAATTGTCTGAGACAGGTTATATAATAGAATAGCATATATTGTATACTTTTTACATATTATGCCTCTGTCCTTCATCAGTCCTATAAGAGGGATGGGTTTATTGGGTGATTTGTTCATATTTCCTCTGTCCACCTAAAGGAGACATGTTCACTGCAGTTCACAGTTCACAGTCCAACTACTTGCCAATGACAGCAATCTCACACAAGTCATTACAGAATAACCATCCTCCCCAGCATTATGATGATGACAATACCACAGGTCTAGGATCAGAATTATCCTAGGCCCTTTATTGACAATAATTAATAATACTACTAGTAATAAAAGTCAATGTAAGAATAATCTTGTTAGTTATGATAGGATTGCCTTGTATGTTTGTACGATTGTATACTATACAATTCTTAATTGGTGGCATTTACATTGATAGTCAACAAATATTTCTTTTATTTAATTTCCCTGTTTGGAGTTATACATCTTTGGTCAAAGGTAGCTGAATCTCAGCCAGGCACAGTGGCAAGTGCCTGTAAACAACAGCCTATGGAGTCACGGCTGGGACTAGGGATCACAGTTCAAGACCCACCCAGGGCAACATAGTGAGACCTAGTTCCCCAAAAAATAGCTGGGCATGGTGGCACGTGCCTGTAATCCCAGCTACCTGGGAAACTGAGACTGAGGATTGCTTGAGTCCATGGTACCATGGGCAACATGAGCCTGAGGTTCCATGGGCAAAAATAGCGAGACTTAGTCTCAAAAAAAAAAAAGGTAAAAGGTAGCTGAGTCTCAAAAATGACAATGTACTATTAATATATAGGATTCTAATTAAAAGCACACACTGCTGACCCATAACCCTTAAGACTTCTAATCAGCAGCTCTACAGTGGGACTATAGGTTTGGATTTCTAAGCTGATGATCTAGCTGAATCTAATATAATTCATCTGTTTATACTTTAGATATATTCATTGAGAGAAAAGGAAATAGGTTGTTACTACAAGTTCTAACTTCATGTTTATAACTTTCAACAGGGACACAGGGACATGGCAGACAAATAGCAAATAAAAAGACTGAGTGGGAGGAATGGCAAGGAAATAGACCAAGGAAGAGAAGTAGAAATATGATTTAAACATGATTTTAAAATGTGAACTAACTGTGTGATATTAAGGAGAACATTCAGTTGTTACTTCAAAGGAAATGTACAGAAACGTATCCCATCATCAGCCCTTAAGGCTGGTTTTTCTCGCATGGGATTAATGCTGTACTTTGTTTCCCCAACATATTAGAAAACATAAAATCAAGCAAAAAACAATTGAGAAAACACAAAGTATGAGGAAAGAGGTGACAAGCAGATCATAAACATCATTCATTCATTCAACAAATGTGAGTGACTACTGCTTGCCAGCAAGTGTCTGTCTAGAAGCAGCAGGGCTTTGATAGGAAGCCAAGCCCAAAACTGCAGATGTGGCTTATGGATGTGAGTCAAATGCTAATAGCCTCATTTTAAAGGCAAGGGTAAATGGCGGAGAACCAGTTATATTATGCTAGTGACTCCAATGCTAGTAACTCTGCCACCTGGATTATTACATGCAAGTAAAGTCAAAAGCATGGTCTGAAAAAGTACCTTTTGAAACTCAAACTTCATTTGAATCTTTGGGAAAGAGGAGAGAGAGGTTTTTTGGGTCTAACAAGAAAAAGCCAAAGACCTGAAGCATGACTGAAGGAGCAACAAAATGTGGCACAAACTGCGGAGATGAGACCCATCAAGATCAAAGGTGCTCCAAAAGCAGTACAGGAATCATAAACAGCACGTTCTACCAAGTCCTGGGAAATTGCACCCTCACCAAGGATGAGGAAATGGATCAAGAAAAAAAAAAAAAAGGCTAAAGGGCTAAACATGGACAAACAACAAAAAGAAAGGAGGCAAAGTGACCAGGGGAGATGTGGTGTGTGTGTGGGGGGTATTTCCATGGGGATTAGCAGTTACACAATCATATATTGTAAAATATGCCAAAATAAAAAAAATTTTTTAAATTAAACTATTATAATTACGAATTAGAAAAAAAAGAAAAAAGAAAAAGCAGAAAGTGAGTTTCATGGGAAATACCAGGTCGGAAGAGAGAGCAGCAAATTCAAGTGGCAGAAGTTAGCAGTGATATAGCCATCTGTTCAGCTATTTTAGACTCAAGGGTCTTATAACAAATGCCAATTTTGACAAAAATGCTAAGAAAACACCAAACAACAAGATGCCTGCACTGTTTTTTATAGGTCAAAACATCAACAGATTTTTATTGGAATACAGTTCAGATTTGTCACATCGGAGTCTTATTGCTTTTACTATCTACTAAAGATAATATTCTGGAATTTTTGTCTGACTTCCTACTTTTTAATCTCTTGTTTTCTTAGCAAGACACTTCAAAGTTAAGATATCGAATGATGAATGACAGTGGAAAACCACTGACAGCTGCAAACTTTGATAGTACAATCTACATTCAGTCTAATCTTTGCAAGCTAAGATCTGCAGCAGTGGGGGACACTGAAGAATGGGAAGTACTCTTAGAGGCTAGTTTAAGAGTGGATTATGATAACTACATCTCAGCTCACTTTCTTCACATAACCAATAATCTTCACTGACATGGAGGCACAGGGAAGCTTTGAAAAGGAGTAGTCCCTCTGAGAGCAAAACTTAGCCTAATGCTTTGAAAATTTCCTAGAAATTCAGTAAAGTAAAAGTTTAATATAGGGAAAGAAATGCTATAGTTTCTTTTTTATACTGTATATTTATTTCAACACTGTGTGAATTAATACCCATCGGGTAAATAAGTATTGAGTCACTGTTTGAGCTCCACCTTAATTATTTCCAGTCCAACAAGTAGTGAAGCAGAGATGTAATGTATGGGCAAAGGCTCTGTTACATCTCATCCTTTTATCTAAATCTTGACAAACAAAAATGTCACAAGTATGGGAGACAGATCTCCTAAAAAGATGGCATGAAACTACATGCACCAAAAATAGTTTAAGAATTCCAGGACTGTAAAAATTCTTGTAAACTTTAGTAGTTTAAGGAGTGCCTGTCTGAATTAATAACAGGTCCATCTGTTATTTTGTTCAACCAATTTATTTTGTTCAACCAATATATTTTATGATTATAGGAGTTGATGGTAGCTTCTAAACTCCCAGGTTTAGTTGAAATAGCCCCTATTTGCTTTCTCATATCCACTTAGCTCAGAAACAACTTAACCCTTTTGCTTCAAATAAAGAAAACCTACTACAATTCCTGTGCAACATAACAGGGAATTTTCAGAAGGAAAAATCTCCACATTCTCAATAGTTATGGACTGCTGAGAATGAGCTTAGAGCAATGTTTCTCAAGTTATAGTCCTTAAAATTGTCTTCACAGAACCATCTGTAAGGTTGTTAAAGATGCAGGTGCTTTACATCTTCACTCACTTTTCAATGTGGAAATCCCAATTTTTACAACTTGACCTAATTATTCTCATGTTCATAAGTTTGAATAATGGTCTTTAGAGTATATTACTAGAATATAGTATATATATATATATATATACATAGAGAGAGAGTATATTACTATATATATATAGTATATATACAGAGTATATTACTAAAGAACAATGTGTGGTAACACACATAGCAGACAACACATTAGTATTATTATCAATGGGCTCAATGACCTTCTGTCATGCAATTATTTTGTTCCTAGACTGTATCAACTGCCATTCAGTAATTCATTTCTACTTCTCTGCAGTCATTAAGTACATTTTCAAGTGACCACATGAAAACAGAGTATGTTTGTTGGCAATTTAACTAAGGCAATGGTCTGATGATTAAGTGTTCTGCTTCAGTCACCATCAAGAGCAATGCCGGAACAAGAACAGAAACCAGTAAGTATTTGTTGAAAGAAATGCTTCTTAAATACTGTTGTCAAATGTGGTCATTCCTTAGAAACAGCTATGATTTAATGATAGTGGTAAGTACATGGAGGATTTAAAGCTCTAAAACTTAAAGGCTTATATGTTTACGGGTTTTATGCCAACCTTTTCACTATCCTTGTATCTATTCAGTGACTGAGTTGTTAGCATAAACATTAGAGAAGTGATGATTAGTTCCATGATAAGTATATGAATTTCAGTAACTATACCTTTCCTTTTAAAATTCAAATATTTTTAAGCATAATACAGAGAAGTTAGGGGATTGTATATGTGCATTTTGCTAACTTTCTGTAAACTAAACTCACCCATGATAGCACCACCTAGACCAAGTATAGATCACTACTAACATTCTAGAACATTTTTCCACCTCCCTCCAGGAGGGAGACACCACCTACCTTTAATTCTTCTCCTGAATGTTTTTCCTGTTTTTTTTTTAATCTTTCTAAAAATAGAAAAACAGCATGTACTCTTAGTTCTGACTTCTATGAACCATAAAGCTGTGAGATTCATCTATACTGACATGTATAGAACCAAACATTCACTATTGATGTAAAAAGGGGGGTATTTTATAAATATTTAATAAAATATTTATCCATTCCAATATTATGGAGATTTGTATTATATACAATTTAGGCAACTACTAATGCATTGCCATGAATAATCTATTATATGGTTTTTATATATATATATTGACTTCTCAAGAATTTTTTGAGATACAGAATTATTTGAAAACAGCATTGTTACATTGTCCATCTTGAATCTAACACTCACATGGCAGCACATCCTTCCCAACATGTAATAATGTAGGTATAGTAATTTTAAATATATGGTGGATATGTAATAGTACCTCCATGTGAATTCAACTCACACATCCTTGATGACTGCATAAGGATAAGTACTTGTTCATACATTTTTATTGGTGAGTTGAATATCCTCTTGCATGAAAAACCTACTCAAATATTTTGTCAACTTCCCCATCTTTGGGTTATCTATTTTTTTATATTGATTGACAGAGGACATATTATGGATCTGAGTCCTTTGACAGACACATACACTATAAAAAATTTGGGGTTTTATCTTTCCACTGCTTAAATGATGTCTTAACAAAAAGAAATGTCTAACATTAATATAGTCAGTGTGCCCATATTTCCTTATGAGTCAGCTTTTTGTCTTTTGTTTCAGAAAACTTTCAACTTCCAATTATAAGATAATTTGCATTGATTTCTGCAAAAATCTTACTTGTTCTACCCTATATGTTTACATCTAAAATTTGATTCAAATTAATGTCTACAAATGGTGTGAGGTAGTAAGGCTAATTTTTCATATGTATAACCAACAGACTGAGCTTCACCTACAAGAAATGTTACATTTACATTGACTGGCAATACCAACTCTGCATTGATGGAATGATCTTTTAAGTATAGGTCTGTTTTTGGGTTTCTTTAGTCTACTCTTCCATTGGTCCATTTACTTAAGCCTACATTACTATTATCCAAAGTCATGCTGCCATAATTATCAAAGTTTTATAATAAGTCTAGATGGCAGGTACTTTACATCCTTGAACCATAGTTCAGCTGCTTCAGGACTACCTTGGCAGATATGTTATTTCAACACTTCAGGGATGCCTTGTGATCTTATGGTTTCTATATGTTTTGTTGAAGAATCCATTCTAGTCTTCTGCTTTTTCCTTTTAATACTTCCCCTTTGATTGTTCTCAAGACTTTTTTCTTTGTCTTTAGTTTTTAGCAGTTTTATTATAATATGCTTAAGTTGGTATTCTTTGTTCTTTATTGATTTCTTGGTAAGTAAATATATCAATATATTTTATCAATTACAAAAAATTCCATTATATCTTCAAATATATTACCTCTTTCTCATCCTCTTTCTCTTCTTCATCTTTTTTTCTCATGTCCCAGGCATTCTTTACACTTTTATTCTCTACATGTATGTATGTATGTGTGTATGTGTGTATTCTTTTCTTTCCTGCTATTATCAGGATATTTTCTATTGACCTACTCGAGTTTACTAATCCCTTCTCTCCAATTATATCAAAACTATGTCAAATTCATCTATTAAGTTTTGAATTTCAGTTATTGTATTTTTCATTTCCAATTTTTCCATTTGTTCTATGCTGTACAATTGGTCTGTTAGTAATATTCTCCATCTTTCCATCTATTTTCTTGAATATGTTATTATTAGTTATTTTGAAGTTCAACTCCAATAGTTGTGACTCTATTCCATTTTCTTGATTTTGTTTTTCAGTATTTCAGTATATATCACTGATTACCAGACTCTCTCATGAAAAATTGCAGCATACAGTTTGCTTCCACCATGACTCATCTTCTGGTATACTGGCAAAGTAGGATGAATTTTCTCAATTTAATAAAATTAATCTGACAAGTCTTTGTAAGGTTACCTCTTTTTCTACTTCTGAACTTCATCTCTTTTTTGCTTTCTCTTAGTTCTATGAAACTACCAGAATCTCTGCTTTATTTTTCAGGTATTTTATGTTTATCTTTCAGTTTGTTGTCTGGGATAGATTAAGAATTTGGCTAGTGGACATAGTAAAACCACTGATTTTCTCAGGCTTACTTCTTTATGCTTCCCTTAGTCAACTTGCCCCGCAAATTCTAATTGATTTAGCTATAAAATTTAATTTTTACCTCTTACGTCCTTTCTGGTACTCTGGAGTTTATAGCTTAATAGAGAGAAATAGGTAAGAATTATTAATGTCAGTATATTTCAAAGTGCAGAGTTCGATTTCAGAAAGACTAGAGCAAAATTCTGCCACTAAAGAACTTGCTCAATTTACTAACAAACTTTGAGTCTAAATTACCTTGTTTACATGATGGGATAATTTTACCTGAACCAAGAATGTCAAAATAAAACAGCCATGATGATCTGCACAAATAAAAGGGGACAAGTTTCTCTTAGAATGAACATTCTACTCTCATGATTGTTGGAATGTCTGAAATGTGTAGATTCTAAAACTGCTTCACAGCTAATTGTTGACCTACGAGAGTGATTGATGATGTACTTTTGGCTGAGGAGACATGTTGACTTTTAAGACTATATCAAGAACTGTGATTACCCCTTTACAAACTGGTTTTGACTACATGAGCATGAAATGTTTTAAAGGATTTGTTCTCTTTTAAAGTATTCGTATAGACTTCTAAGACATATACAGAGAAAGGAAAAAAAAAACAATTCAATGAGACAAGTTAAGGGGTGGGAATAAGGGAAATATAAAATAAAGAAGCAGTTAGATAGGTAGGTCAGAAATCACAATATAATGGTCTTGGGTCAGAAAAGATATTGTGTATATGTGCACTAAATAAAGTAAAAATTGACAAAAAGTTCATTGATTTTTAAATTAAAGTTATTAAAAGGGAATAATGGTGGTTGAAGGAGCTGAAGGGTGAGAGAAAAGGGAAGAGATCAAAGTATATAAATTTTAGAGAGAGGAATATGCTCTGTGGAGCTAACATACAGCATGGTGACTGTAGTAAACACTGTTGTATTGTACACTTGAACATTGCTCTAGAGAGTAGATCTTAAATGTTCTCACTACAGAAAAAGAAATGACAAGATAAAAGAAGATGGAGGGAGCTGGGCATGGTGGCATGTGTCTGTAAGCAACAACCTATGGAGTCATGGCTGGGACTGAGGATCCCGGTTCAAGACCCTCCTGGGCAACATAACGAGACCTAGTCCCAAAAAAATAGCTGGGCATGGTGGTGCAAGCCTGTAATCTCAGCTACCTGGGAAACTGAGGCTGGGGATTGCTTGAGTCCATGGTACCATGGGCAATGTGAGCCAGTGGTTCCATGGGCAAAAACAGCGAGACCTAGTTTCAAAAAAAAAAAAAAAAAAAAAGGCTGATGGAGATATTAACTAACACTAGGAGATATTAACTAACACTAATATCGCAATTATTTGGTGATCAAAAAGTATATTCTGTCATTATATAAATTTACATAATGTGATTTGTAAATTGTATCTTAGTAAAATGGGGAAAAGACCAAAATAGAGAGATTATGGTAAAAAGGCAAAGAACAGTAGATTGGAAACTTATGAATAATGGGATTTAGAGAAAAATAATTTTAGGCCATATTTGATTTTCCAAAATCTTTGATGGAAGAGAAAGGATCTTGAAGAACTGGCATAATTAATGAGAGTTTATTTTTTAGGATGATGAATGTTTGTTTATATTGCTAGATTGAAAGGAAGTAACAAAGAACAAAACATTTACTTATAATAAATTTTGGACTATGGGAAAATAAACAAGAAATATCTGAAAGGAGGTAGAATCGTATGAAATTAACAGAAGAGTTTATGAACACTTCTTCAGAGACATGAGAGGACTTAAGTATGAAAAATAAAATTTTAAGTAATATATGTATATTTAAAGTATGAGGTTTAAGGAAGAGAAATAGAGTTTAACTCTACCCTTTTGCTTTCCTAGTGAAACGTGAGTCTGATTTATGGCCTTAAATGAGGACTTGAGGGAAATAATAAATGTTTGCACAGTTCTGTGAAGAATTGAAATAAAGAAGAATAGGGGAGGAAAAGAACATTTTGGACTATGAATAAGGCAACTAGAAGAGTGATGTTGTAGGATGAGATCAATAGGGCTACTGGAACTTGATGGTGGGCAAAAGAATATACAATTGTAGAGGTATAAACTCACACTCGTAAGACATATGCTATGATGTAAATTAACATTACCTCAATATATAGAACTTTAAAAAAATAAAGAAAAATAGGAATGAAGTATACGTTTTGATTACCAAACTACTCCAAAGAACAGATATTCTTTTTTCACATGAATACCTTAGAAAACAGATTAAATTAATTTTCAAAAATGTCTGAAAGACTTAAAAGTTATTGAGTCCATGAGAAATTTTTTCCCCACTCTGCCTCTGGGTCCTTAAGTCCAGGAGAATTTGAGGAACCTAGATTTCAGATAGAAAAGAAGTCATTGAAAATAGGCTTAGTATCTTGAAAGTCATTTCTCTTCATTGTCTGCTGAATCTAGGTGGGTCATGGGTGTGGAGATGAGAGAAATGTGGGAAGTTGTCAGGAAGGGGAGAAGTTGAAAATCAGCAGAGCTTTGCAATTTCAAAGGACTTAGAAGGCAAAAATTATTTCCTATAACAACCAATTAAAATTTGAGGGACAGTCTAAGGAAAGCATAGAGAAGTAATCCTGAGAAAATCAAACATTAAACCTCTGCACAAACTATAAAGTTTATCTCACTCTTCATTCAGGTTGTAATGTCTTCTCTGAAGCATATTGCCAATATTTTTCAAAGTTAACACTTCATAATCTAAACACAAAATTACTGAGTGTCAACTATCTTGGGTTGGTTTTCTAAAAAGTTACTCAAATTAATTTTCTCTCCCCATTTAGACCCTAAATTCTCAAAGGCAAAGTTATTACCCAAGTTAACATCAAAGTAAGATAGATTTAAATTCAAGTTCCAGAACACAATACTTTCATCTAAAAGATTAAAAATAGCACCTATCTCATAGTATTATTAAAATGAATAGATTAAATATAATGTAGTCATCATACTCTGCTTAGTATTTTGTTTATGTTTTTAACAAACACATCATGTACAGTATATGTTAAACACTTTTGTAAGTATGTGATAATCTCATTTAATCCACATTTCAAAGATAACATTAGTATCTCAATTTGATAACTGAGATAAAAAGCCTAGGAAAACTAAATAAGTGGCCTAAATTCAAGGGTTAATAAAGAGCGAAATGGGAATTTGAAAGTGAGCAAGCCAGTTCCAGAGACCCTGCTCTAACCATTAAAATAAGCTTCATCATTTGCAGCAACATGGATGGAGCTGGATGGAATCACACTAGCAGAAATAAGCCAGAAAGAAAAAGAGAAATACTGGATGATGTCACTTATGTGTGGGATATAGGAAGAACAAAGAACAAGAAAAATTTAAAACTGACAACATAAAAAAGTAGACAGCGAGAGACAGAAATCAAAGGAAAGATGAACACAGGGGGTCAAGATGATGGTCCACGAGTGAAGTGGTGGTGGGAGATCTTTGAGGTATGCAACAATGTAAAAAATATATATGTAATCAATAAAAGAAAAATTGAAAAATATAAAACACGCTTCCTTTGCAGCATAAAACAGATACTCTGTGAAACTATCCACCACATACATTCTGCTTATCTATTTTTTCCTTCTTTAAGGCAAAGAATAGTGAACATTAAAAGTACCAAGTGCATACCCATATTCTATTTATTAATGGCACCATACTGAAAACAACATAAAGCTGAGTTATATTTAACATTTCTTTTCCAAAATTAAAATTTCAAAACTACTATTTCATGTTGCATCTGGAGATTTGAATAACAACTTAAAATAACTTTGTTTTGCAACTTTATCTAAAATATTTCATTAAAAATAAATTGATATAAGCCAGGCACTGTGGCGTGTGCCTGTAAGCTTCAGCCTATGAAGCCACTGGGGCTAGGGATTGCAGTTCGAGTCCCGCTTGGGGCAATACAGGGAGACCTAGTTCCAAAAAATAGCTGGGAATGGTGACGCGTGCCTGTAATCCTAGCTACCTGGGAAGCTGAGGCTGGGGATTGCTTGAGTCTGTGGTAGCCCGGGCAACGTGAGCCTGTGGTTCTGCAAGCAAAAACATTGAGACCTAGTCTCAGATAGATAGATAGATGAGAGATTAATAGATGACAGATAGAGAGACAGACAGCAGACAGACAGACAGACAGACAGACAGACAGACAGACAGACAGACAGACAGACAGACAGACAGACAGACAGATAGATAGATAGATAGATAGATAGATAGATAGATAGATAGATAGATAGATAGATGAAACCAGGTCAAAATGGGCAAAAACTGTTCAACCAACAAGGCACAAGAAAAAAGCAGCATTTTTAAAATGCACCTTCCGCCACCAGCTTCTTATCAGATTCGTATCACCTGTGAGCACAGCAGTTGCTAAAGTCACAAAACAATTTTAAACAGTAGGGTTTTATTCACAAGGAAAATTAAACAGGAAAACACAAGGTCCTTAATGCCACAAGTGACCAATTATTTTACCCCAAGTACCATTTAGTGTGAAAGTCCCACACATGTCCTTCAAACCTGAGGCAAGCACCCTGCAAAGTCCAGTCCTTCTCCAGCATCTTCTCTTTGCTTCTTCTCTCTCCAATGTTCTGAGCTGTGACTTCTCCAAGGCTCTTCAAACTTTTCCAACAGATGCTGATGCACACTAAGCCTTCCAAATATGCCACCTTGCAGTGGCTCCATGCATTTCCTTTACCAGGCCCACCTTTGGTGGTGTCTGGCCAAATTCACTAGGCCTGGTTTCAACAGTCCCTGGTCACCCCCAGACTGCCATTCTGGCATCTGACTCCACACTGGCTACTTCTCTGCGGATCATTCTCCCACCCTGGCTCCTTGCTACCACCAGCTCACTCTCAGGGAGCTTCTGCTCAACCTGGCCTTGGACTCCTCTTTACTGGCCCACCATTCTCATGTCTCCCCTCCTATCTCTGACTCCTCTTTTTTTATCTGTCCTTTCCCGCTTCTTAGCTCTTCTCACTGGTCTTTCTCTCAGACCCCACTCATCAGGGTATAATGGTGCTCATACAATTTTCAACTGTGTCACTATCCCGGTATCAAGAAGGGGATGATAATGGAAAAGTGTCTAAGGATTCAGAAAAATTTGTAATGACTCCTAGACTATACCTCAGTTAAACTTATCTAGGTTTTTTAAAAATCGATTTCATAATTTTTAAGAAAAAAACTCAAAAAATTGAAATATGCCAGAATTAACATGATAAATATGCTCACATAAATGCTTAAACTTAAGGAGGTATTTAACATAAAAACATTCAAAGCATATTTTTTCTTTGAGAATTTGAAATGTTTAACCTGTTTTTAAACCTAAGTAGATATTAACCACACCGTCTCTGTACAGAAGTCAAGAATGCATGTATACCTAGTTCATTCCATATATTTGATCATTTAAGTGCTATGAAGTTTGAAACAATAAAAATGTATGCTCCACTTTTTTGCAAACCAGTATGATCATGGCTACAATATAAAAGATTTTCAGAGTTTTAAAACATAAATGCTTCTTTCCATCATTCTCACTGAGGATGTCTTACCATTCATCCATAGGAATTTTAAAAAACTACAGAAAAAAAGTATTAGAATATTCTCAGCTATTTTTAATAAAGTAAGATCAATAAAGAACAAAAACTTTACAATCATCAAGTTGTGTCAGAATTAATTAATTAATTAATTAATTAATTAGTTAGTCTGTTTGTTTGTTTATTTATATTTTTGAAGACTAGGTCTCACTATTTTACCCGGGGAACCACAGGCTCACGTTGCTTGGAGTTCCACAGACTCAAGCAATCCCCAGTCTCAGCTTCCCAGGTAGCTGGGGGTTACAGGCATGCACCATCACACCCAGCTATTTTTGAAACTAGGTCTCACTATGTTGCCCCAGGCAGGTCTCAAACCCGCAGACTCAAGTGATTCTTAGTCTCAGCCTTGCTTCAGTAGGCTGCAATTAAAGGCATGTGCCACCATGCCTGGCCCTGTTTCAGAATTTAAAATCTTTCTTTGCTCATAAGGACTGTAGACCTCAGGGTAAACAAAACCAAAATAGAAAAAAACTGTCTACCAAAAGATGGTCTCTAGAACAGCAAGCTCTGTTTCACTTCTAATTTAAAAATGCAGAATCTCTTCTCCAAACTAAGTGATCACATTTTGTATGCTGAAAAGAGCGCCTAAGTAACGTGGACATTAAAGTGTGTGAAGCACTGCTCAGGACTTAAGGTCATTCTCAGGCCTGCAATGGTAGTTGTTTAAAATTAGGAACTTTATCATTTATCATGAGCTTGTTATGAGATCATCTGAAATGAAACATCATTACCCACAGACATAGATACTGGTTTAAATAGAACATAAAATTCTCCCAAGGATATATATATATAAACTTTTAAATGCTGACATTAAGATATATCATCCTTCTAAGGAGGGAAGGAAAGTAGACCTGTGTGCAAACTGCAACTGTTCTTAGAAGCCCTAATGCAGGATTCTGATTCTGTAGTGAGAAAGGGTCAGTGTCAAATGAGAGCAAATGAGAATCCCCAGTACTTGGGTACAGTTGGGATATTTAATATACCTAATACTGGTATAATATTTTATTGTTTCAAAAGCTTTATGTTATTCATTATTTGATAATTTCAGGGAGTGAAATATGACTATATCTAGTTCTGAATTCTGAGACTTGCTCCATCATCACACGTGAGTTTTTAAAAGGAGTGGAAATTCAGTGAGCTGGCCACCACATTGTGTCACATTGTTTGTTTAGAAAATGAGGCTGTGACCAGAGGTGAATATCTCTTTTCATATATGTAGCAACTATTACCAATTGGAATTTTATTGTCATGACGTCCTTCTGTAAATAAATAAATGTAGTTAATATATAGAATAGAGCTTAAAATTCATTCCAACAGTACCAGCCAGTGTTGACATGTTCTATGACATCTAATACAGCTTCCTATATCTTTAAAAAGAAATACCGCACAAATATTGTCAAAATACTGCAAGTTATTTATTTTAAAAATAAGACTACAAGTGAGTTGAGTACAAACTCAAACTTCAAACTGCCTCTTCTTATGAGCCGTGAATGCAGTGAAAGGCTGGCACAGGCAACTGGTTTAACTGGCACCTTTGAGTAATACTGACATTAGCAGTCCTGTATGAGAAAGGATCACAGTTCTCAGCTCCTGGCTGTCCCAGACCTCACATGAAAACAAGAAAATAAGTGAACTGTTATGATTAAATGTTAGTTCTGATCCCTCAAATGTTAGGTGGGATAGTGTGGCTAGTTTCATTACAATGTTTTAATGATGCAGAGGTATATATCTGAGAATAATTTATTAAGTATTATGTCCCAAAAGCAGATATAGGTATTTTACTAGAAATCAATTCTCTGATTTGTATGGCATTCTTCAGAAAGATTCCACATACATAGGCAAAGAAAAAAACAAAATAACAATAAAGCCCAATGTAATTAGCTTTCTTTTTTACCAACATGTAATACTTTATGGAAATTTTTCCTTTTAAATAAATGCAGACACTATCAACAAGAGAAGAGGGTGTGGGTTTAATGTTACTATTAAAGTAATTTCTATAAAACTCATTCTTATTCTTATTTTCCTCTTCCTGGCTTCCAACAAACTTATAAAGTTGATACACAAAGGGGTGGCCACAATACCCTTCCCTCCCCCTCCCCCCAAGAAAAGTTATTTGATAACTGAAAGAAAATAAAGTTGCAACATTTTAACAGAATGTCCTTTCTCCTAATGTCATAAATTTCCAGTAGCTATTCCTTCCATGGGCCACTCACATTAAAAAGGAAGTTTCTAGATACTAACCTGTATTGTGTTCATTGTGAAGATCTAAACCTGTATTTTACCTGTATTGTATTCATTGTGAGGATCTAAAAGTCACCTATTCCCCAACTGTATGAAGATTACAAAAAAAAACTGAAAGCAGATCCACCATATGACCCAGTAGTCTTAACTCCGGGCATTTATATAAAGACTAAGAAAACCCTAATTCAAAAACACATATGCACCCTTATATTCATTGTAGCATTACTTACAATAGCCAAGTTCTGAAAATAACCTAAGTGCTTGACAATGAACAATCAGATAAAGAAGATTTGACATGTATACACAATGGGATACTACTCTGCCATAAAAAGATGAAAGTTTCATTTGCAACAATATAGACAGATTTTGAATGGATTATGAGAAACAAAGCCAGTCAGAAGGAAAAAGATAATATTGGCTCACTCACTTCTGTAATATAAAGAAACAAGTAAACAAAAGTAAAAACAAACCCTTAGACTCTGGTGACATGATAGTAGTTACCAGAAGGGTGGGAGGTAGGGAGGAGGAAAAGATAGAGGGAGTTATTGGTTGGTGGTGGATAGAGACTGGACATTTGACAGTGAACATGGTGTGATACATACAGCTGCCAAGGTAAGAAATGATATGACTGAAACCTATACAGTGTTGTAAATGAATGTTACGTCAGTAAAATAATATAAACAAGTTAACTGTTCCTTGTTTCATGAAATAAATCAATAGCTCATGTTCAGTTTTTAGTATTATTAATACCAACTAAACAAGGCTTTAGGCAACACTATTCTCTGTACTATTTATTATAAATATTCATTGTCAAAATGCCTACAGCTTATGGGAAATGTAACTAAGGAGTCAGATCCACACCATTTGGAGGAGACTCAGAGAATGCAGAGTTTGAACTGGTGTTGGATTCAACCCTAGTAACCACCACAGTCTCCTCACAAAAGAGTCTTATGGAATATGTTTGTTGCTGCTTTGCATAAGAACAAAGCAGCTCTCTCTGACTTTTTAAAGTCAAATTAGTCAAGTAGCACACCTGCCTGACAAGTTACTGACACAGCCTTTAGTTCAATCAGAAACAATTGTTCCAACTAACAGTATGGCCTCTTCAGTTATGATATGTGCATTTATTCAAGGTATGGACAAACTACAGCCTCTGATGTGGCTTCTCTTCCACAGGAAGCATTTTCCCAGGGGACTCTCATTGAATGACAAAAAATACAAAGAATTAGAAAAAACAAAGTGAGAATAACTTAAAATCATTGGCAAAGGTATAATTAGATGGGTCAGGTTAAACTGTGAGATGACATTTAGAATTACAGACACCTGGTTCAGATAAGACTGGAAGAAATTCTCATTATATTCCTCCCTTTCATGTAAACTACTGCCCATTCAGAACTCCTGCACTACATTCTATCTCCAGTTCGCCTCCTCCCCTCTGACTTTGCCACCATCCTTAATATTCACTGAAGACTTGACTACAGAGCTGACATTCTTCTTTTCTTAGTATGCAATTTCACTCTAGGGGACCATTTTCATCATTGCGACAAACCCATAGAATATACTACTCAGCTATAAAAATTTTTAAAAAATCTGAAATCCTGCTGTTTGCAACAATATAGATGGACCAAGAGGTATTGTACTTTAGCACAAATAAGTCAGAAGGAGAGACTAACACCATATGATTTCACTTGTGGTACACAGAGGAACTGAACAGACAAATGAATGATATAAAGCAAAAACAAACTTCGTTTATAAAATGGAGAAGTAATTACCAGAAGGAAAGGGAAAAGAGAGTATATAAATCAGATGAAAGGGTGGTCTGCATGGTAAAGGATAGAATTGGACTTTTAGTGGTAAACTTAACATAGTCTCTATACACAATGATTTATAAAGAGACATACCTGAAACTTATGTGATGATGAAAAGCAAAGTTACTTTAATAAAATATTTGAAAAGGATTTTATTTCTACATTCATCTCCAATATATCTAATGTACAAGGGCCAGAACAAAAAAATTTTAAATGAAAATCCAAACTTGTGACCTGCAACTCAAATTCTACTTGCATTTTTGGTAAAATCTTGGTCTCAGTCCTTTTCATATATCTTCTTTTCTTTTCTTTTCTTTTTTTTTTTTTTTTTTGAGGCTAGGTCTCACTGTTTTTGCCTGTGGAACTGCAGTCTCATGTTGCCCGGGGTACCACAGACTCAAGCAATCCCCAGCCTCAGCTTCCCAGGTAGTTGGTATTACAGGTGCGTGTCGCCACGCCAACCTATATTTTTTTGGAATTAGGTCTTGCTACGTGGTCCCAACGGGACTCGAATTTCGATCCCTGGCCCCACCCACAGCTGCCTAGGCTGCCACTTATAGGCATGCGCCACCATGCCCGGCCTCCTTTTCATACTTTTCCTACAGTTTTGCTCTATATTCTCCAATGATACTGAACTCTATCTAGGTCACTATTCTGTTCTCCTCTGGACTTTGCTACTTATTTGCCTAAAGCTTCTTCCTGATCTAAGCAAACTTCTCCTTTAGGAGTTTACACTTAGACAAGAGATCCCTCTTCATTTTCCAGATGGGTAAAGTATAATCTCTATTCTTTCTCTAAAACCTATTCCAGGGGTAAATTGTCATTGCTTTTCCCATATTTTATAAATAGTATATACTTTGACTAAAGATCATCATAACATCCATCCTTTTATTACTATCTCTGTGATTTGAAATGGTAAAATTAAACAGAAATATGCTTTTACAAGCACAGAGAGGGATACTGCCAGCAAGCTAATTCAAGTTAATGCAACATTTTCTTTGGCTATCTATTGGTTACATAATTTTAAGCAGTCCTACAACCATATATAGAGATATTTCCACACATAGTAAACATACTCAAAAACATCAGAACGAAACTAATACCTCACAGAGCTGCTTATTTTGAAGTCTTGACTTAACATTCTTTCCAAGACAGAATTAAGTACAATTTCTGATATCCAAAGATCTATACTACATGAGTCATTTTGTCTGACTCCACACACTTTCTGCTAAAAAGTCAAGTTGAAGTAATATTCAGACAGAAAGGCATCAAAGTTCAAAACAGGATCATTCAAAAATATCTAGACACAGATAAGTCCATCTGTCAAGGAACTCTAGCTGTCAAAAAGTGAGCCTTGGGACAAAGAGAAAACAAACAATCAAACAGACAAGAAAAATTTAAAACTAATTTTTAGCAAAATTGAAGCATAGAGAATGAGAGGGGGAGGGGGAAATTAAGGGGAGAGGGCACCCAAAAGATTAAGACCATGGTTCACAAGTGAAAGATGGTGGGAGATCCTCAGGGAAGATAACAATGTAAAATAAAATAAAATAAAGAAATAAACAAAAAATGGGCCCTAACTATGGATTTTCAGTAGAATAGCAAATAAAGGGACTTACGCATGTCACCAATGGCACCCTTTGTCACTTTGGTGGCACGTAACACCGTCACTGTGAACTTGTGGGAATACTGGTGCTCCACCTGCAAATAAAAAGAAAACAATGAAAACTAGCTTCCAATACAGAGTCCAAGTAAATTATTTTCAGTTTCCTTGAGACAATTCAAACGTTATAATTGGGATAAATAACATGCATACCAAAAACATGCTTTGATCCTGTCCCGTTTTTGATCCTCCCCTCTCTCCCACCACAGAATTATTAAAGAATTTAGCTCATGGTTTAAAATTTCACCAGATCTAGACTACCAAAATAAGAGTTCAGTTTCAGAAAGGGAATAAATGTAAATCAGGGCTTCTAGAAACACAACTAAGCCTTTGTATTAAGTAAGTAGGAAAGGCTGACTTCAAAAGACAAAGTCTCAGAGCAACCTGTTTGGTTTTTATTGTTTGTTTTTACTGTAACATTCAATGAAAGCATTTTTTATATATAGCATTCCTGAAAATCCTTTGACCAAGGCAATGATTAACTAGAGATGTTAATTTTAATATATTTGTTTCAAACAACATACACCAACGTTCAGTCTCTATTTAGCCCAACATAGGGTATTAGCACTCAGATAAAAAAAATAAAGAAAAAAACTTTATTAAGCACCTCATCTAACTGGAAATTTATATCAAACTTTACCTAAGGAAACAGAAGGGAAGAATAGAAACTTACAACCCTCCCAGCAGTTGAAAAGATTACAAAGTATCTATAGGTAAGCAGTTTTACTTAACTTTAGGAGTGACCCACACTTATTTTTATTTTGGCCTTTTCTTTAGTAGATTTATTGAAGTATATATTCTCAATTCAAGTGTACAATTCAGTGATGTTCAATAAATATAACAAGTGGTACAACCATCACCGTAAAGTAATTCCATTTTCATTCCTGCCAGAAGAGTCCTCATGTCTATTTGGAATAAACCCTTTCTTATATCCCCCATCCACCGCCCCAACCCCAAGCAACCACTAATGTACTTTGTCTCTGTAAATGTGCTTATTCTGAGCAGCCAATACAAATATAATCATATTAGATGTGGTCTCTGACATCTGACTTTTCTTTATTAATTATTTTTAATTGGGGTAATATTTGGATACCCCATCAGGTACAGCCCACTGTGTTTGCTTCCCTCTGTCCTCACCCCTCCCCAATGCCTTGACCCTCTTGGTTCTTCAGTTTTGTACTACTGTCTGACTCCTTTCTATTAGTCTTAGACATTAGACATTAGTCTTTTAATTCAATATATGATTAGTGTCAGTAGTTTGTTGTTTTGCTGTTGAACTACATTCCATTATAAGAATATTCCATATTTTATCTTCCATTCACCAGTTGATGGACTTTCGATTGTTCCAGCTAGAGGTTACCATAAATAGCACAGTTAAGAATCTTTGTGTTTGAAGTCATTATGTGCTTATTAGATTGTAATTTTTCTCTTATTTCTCTCTACCTGGGATTGCTTACTATATAGTAGTTTTATATTTAAGATTTTAAACTACCAATAATATTACAAAGGTAGGTCCACATTCATTAATCAAACCTACCTCTCTAAATTTTTTGAAGCTTTTTATTTTTTAAATTTTTTTCCACTTTAAAAAAAAATATTAATATATAAATTTCATGTCATTGTAATCCCAGGGATTTACCCCCCTATCCTCCCTTCCATTCCCCCCCTTTCCCTCCTACCCAAAGTTGTGTGCTTCAGTTTGGTGCTCCTCTCTAAATTTTAATAAGACTAGCTTAACTAGTGAAAAAAAGTCTGTAATTGATTAAAAACAAAGATAAAATGGTGAGAAGCAAGTATTGACAGTATGAAAGTTAGCAGCAAGAAATAAAACTGTAAAATCATATTTATAAAATTAGCAATAAGGTCAAAGTTTACAGAACACTTAAAAGTTTCTACAGAAATCATGCTAATGATTTCATGCTAATGAAATCATGCAAATAATTTGTCCTCAGATTTATAATATAGCATCAAAAGAGATAAAATCATGTATAATGAGTACATTTTGTGATAAGCAGAGAAAAAAGTAAAAGCAAGAGATTAAGTTTTACTTTGTCAGAGAAATGCTATATTCAGAAGATCTCTGCATAGACAAAGTTTTATTCTACATAGCCAATTTATGAATCATTAAGAATAAGTGAATGTTTGAAAAATAAAAAGTATGTTGCCTTATACTAACGTTGAAGTTCACATGCATTGTTCCAACAAGAGAGAAACAGTGAGAGAGAGAGAGAGAGAGAGAGAGAGAGAGAGAGAGAGAGAGAGAGAGAGAGAGAGAGAGAGACGCTTACCATTGGGGACTTCAACATACCCTCAGATATAAAAGATCCAGCAGACAGACTAATAAGAACACAGTGAAATTCAACTGCATGAATCAACTGATCATAACTTAGTAAAGACTACTTCATTCAACATCAGCAGAATACATATCTTAAGCTCACAAGGAAGAATCATGCAATGTCTACGATCTGTGGAATTAAACTAATAACAGAATAATAGAAAAACCACAACGTACTCAGAGTTACACACTTTTAGAAAGCTTCACTGTCAAAGAAGTTTTAGGCAAAAAAATGAAACATAGCTAATAAAAATAGGAGGAATGTAACAAGTCATTTACAAGACTGAATCTTATATCTATATCTATATATATATGAAAGAAATGCAACTAATCATCAAGGTGTTGACTTTAGGAAACTGTAACATGAAGGGCAAATTAAATCCAAGTTAAGTAGAAGGAAAATAATAAAAATTAGAAAATAAAATTAAAATTAGAAATCATAAGGAAAAATCAATGAACCTAAAATCAATTCTTTGGAAAGATCATAAAACTGATATATCTTTAATCAGGTTAAATAAGAAAAACAGAGAGAACACAAATTATAAATGTCATTAATGAATAAATAAGAGAAATTCACTACAGATCCAACAATCCTTAAAAGGACATCAAAGGAATACAATGAATAAATCTGATAACCTAAATGAAATAGAACAATCCCTTGAAGGTCAGAATTTGTCAAAATTCACATATGTTAAGACAGTCAATCTGAATGCCTATAAAGAAAACGAGTCAATATTTAACCACCCCAAACTGAAAGCACCTAATGAATTTACTAATGAATTCTACTACCAAGCATCTAACGGGGAAATTCAATCAATCATTCTATGAAGCCAGCATTACTCTAATAAGAAAACCAGACAGAGTCATTACAAAAAACTGCATATCCACACCTCCCATAAACAAAGCTATAAAGATCCCCAACAAATGATTAGCAAATAAAATCCAACAATATATAAAAGGAATTGTATTGACAACCAAATGTAATTTATCTCAGGTATGCAAGCTGTTCTAACATTTGAAAATCAATTATTGTAATATAGTACATCAACAGGCTAAAGAAGATAAAGCACATAATCACTTCAATAGCTACAGAGAAAGTATTAGACAAAATTCAACATCTATTCATGGTTAGAATTCTCAGCAATTTAGAAAAAGATAAAAATGTCCTTAACTTGATAATAAAGACATCTATTAAAAACTCTTCAGTCAATACCATACTTAATGATGTGAAACTGAAGTCTTTCTCATGTATACTAGGATGCTCCTTTCATCAATCCTTTTCAGTATTATATTGGATGCTCTAACTAATGAAAAAAAGACAAGAAAAGGAAATAAAATACATGATTGTGAAAGAAGATATAAAACTATTCACAGATTACATAATTGTCTATGTAGAATAATCAACATAATTTATATTTAAAATACCTGCAATTAGTAAGTGATTATAGAAAGGTCATAAGATATAAGGTTAATACACAAAATCAATCATTTTCCAACATATAACAATGAACAAATATAATTTAAAATTAAAATGCCACTTACATTAGCAAAGTATAAATATATAAAAAATACAAGGTCTATATGAAGAAAACTATGAAACTCTGATGGATGAAAGCAATAAAACAAATAAATGAATATTCCAGATTAACATATTAGTTCTTCCCTGATTCATCTATATTCAGTACAATTCCAATGAAAATCCCAATAAGTTACTTTATGGCTATTTTACAAACTGGTTCTTAGTTGACCTGGAAATGCAAAAGACCCAGAATAACCAACATACTGAAGGAAAATAAAAAGTCAGAGGACTGATGCTACCTGACTTCAAGAACTAATAAAAAGCTATAACAATCAAAACTGCATTGGTTAAAGAATAGACTGATAGATCAATGGAAGAGAAGACAACCTGACTGATGCACAGTCAACTGATCTTTGACAAAGGAGCAAAGGCAATACAAAACAGAAAAGATAATTTTCTCAATAAATAATGTTGGAACAAATGAACATTCTTTTGCCAAAATTGATCTTGAAAACCAAATTCAGGGATTGGATTTCTCCATTAAAGAGAATTTCTCAAGAATAACTATTATAGAAATAGTAGCATAATTCTCAAAATCATCTATGCTTTTCACATATACTTGAATATCTAATACCACATGTATTTTTATTGTCAAAATTTCCATTGTCATATAAAAATTATGATTTAACACTTGAATTTTTAAGTGCAAAATTTTAAGTTGCAAATGTATTCATGTTAAATGTTTATGATGACAAATACAGAGACATGATATTCACTAATTCTAAATCACACACTAGGTATTCTTCTAGAATGAGAATTCCCAATGAATTTTCTCAACAACCCTATAAAATAAATAGTGTTTTCATTTATTGATGAGTAAAGTGAAATTCTGAGAAATTAACTAATTTCCCAGCATCTTCTAGTAAAAAGAAATTGAGTTAGAGTCTAGTCTCACTGTTTCATGTTTACTCTTGCTGTTTATTCTTTATATATTTACTTACACAGATAATAACACTACTAATACTAATACCTTTTATAGTTTAAAAGGGGGGCTTATTTCATTTTGTTAAATGGAATAGATGCAATCTAATCTATTATACCTGAGGTTGAATTCTAGTAAGTGGGTTACTTCTATTTACTATTCAACTCTCCAGTTTAATCTGCATTTATTTTCATCAACCTAGATTACACCTTAATTATAATTAATGAAACATCTGCATAAAGTTCAAAGCAAATAAGGAGCAAATCAGCCACTTATGTGTTTTTAAAGCTAATTTTAGAAACATACTTCTTTAGATCACTTGTAAATTATTTTCAAAACAGAATGTCAAAATTATGTCCATCTCTTTCTAAGAGCTCTAAGAATCAATAAGAGGATATACAAAGTAATACAAATTCTTGAAGGACTCAGTTTCTATTATTGATTAACCAAATATTATTTTGATAATCTCTTGCCATCTTTCCTGAGTTCAGTATCACATATAATGTCAAATTAGTGTGGACTGAGGTGCCAAGTTTCTGATTCAGACAGGAAAGTTTTTGCTATATCTCAGGCATGGTGCCAGGTGAAACTATCTTAATGAATTCACAACCAGTGTTACCCAGGGAAACTAGTGACTCAGCAAATGATAGCTGGTAGTTGGCATGAGGAGAGGCCATATTTCAATTCCTATGTCAGATATAAGCACAAAACAAACACTAACTTAGTGAGATTAAGTCCTCTCCTCTGGTCTTTGGAAATAAACTTTGGAAGTTTATTGTCATTGATAATATTTTCCATAGTGAAAAATCACAATTACATTTCTTTTCACAATTACAATTTCCCAAGTTATTATGAAAGTAGTTACTGTATTAAATTCATTCTGAAATATTATATTGGACCTATTTTTCAGAGTGAATGTTAGAAAAAAAAAAAAAGAACCAGTCAATTGATACATAATTGATTTGATGATTGTTTTAGCTGTTGAAAATTCAATTGCTAGAAACAATCATAAAACAAGTCTGAAAAATAGAGGGTATTTTCAGTATTTTTTTCTCTATCCCACTGCCATTGATCAATTTTAATCCAGACTCCAAAGAAAGACTTTTTGTTAGTTAATTAACGCCAGAGATTGGGATCACCACAATCAATAGCAGGCTACTTCAAACAGATCTCAGAAACGATTTTGAAAGAATTGCTGCATTGTTGTCATACAAGAGTCATTATATTTTTTTATATAAGATACTTATTTTTGGTTTCACTTCCTGGTGTGGAATTTCATTTTAATATAATAAAGGCACTGACATTGCCTTATGATTAGTTTATCTAATCACAATCTAAATGATATGATTCTTGCTTTAGGAATTCTGAGTAATGAGTTGACTATATGCAAAAATTATCCTAGTGTTCAAAACACTTAATTTGGAAACAGAATTTGTTAGCCCTTGCAGACATGTTTTTAAAAAAATCATAAAAAATATTAAAACTTTTTTCTCCTTCCTAAATAAGATAAATTGCTACTTGAACAATAAGAATAAAAATTATTTGATGGTGAACAGTTGGGTCTAAAATATTCATTTAATGAAATATTCATCATGTATTTATAATGAGTATAATACCTTCAAGATACTTAAAAATGAAAGAAACAACCAAATTGCTAGGTCCTAAATAATAACTGAAATGTACATTCTAGACCAATTATAATTAAGTAGCAACACCAAAAATCTTTTGACATCAGTTTTTGTCCTATTTCATTATTTGAAGAAGACTATACTCTCAGGAGAGTATACTCTCCTGGGAGCTACTATGGCTGAGTTAAGGGCTGTGAGAGAGAGGGATGCACCTTCATTCTCTGGAGGGACGACTTAGACTCAATGTACCATGTGTCTTTGGGATGTTTTCTCCACATATTCTTAAATACCTTTGGGTAGCAGAGATGTTTATTTAGTTCAGAATTACTGATCTAAAAAATATGTCACATTCATTCAAATTTATGTCTTTCTACTGATGATTTCCAGATGTGAAACTAAACACTATTAGCTAAAACAGACTTGAAAATATTGCTGTTTTCAGTGCCATTTTAGATATTTGATCCTTATTTTAAGAGACTTCTTTAAAAATTATCTCCTTGTCTTGCTTAACTTTTCATTGAGCAGTAAGTGAAAAACTCAAAAGCAGAAAACACAGACATAACTCTGAAGTGTACATACAATAAAGTGCCTTATAGTTTCCATCTCAATTTTCTTCCTTGGTTGCCTCATCTGTAAAACAGCAATTATAATATCACCATATACTCAGAATTTCTCAAGGGTCCCCTGGTATAAATCCAGACTCCAGTGTTAGAATTGCACATGGGACAATGCTAAATGTCAAATTTGGAAGCTAAATATTTTCATCCATGAAAATCTTCTGACAAAAATAGTTGAGAAATTTCATATATAATAATAGGAGATGGATCTGGAAGATGACTTCCCACAGAGAGTAACTAAAAGCTAGATAAAATTTTGTAAAATAAGCAAACATTTTTTCTAAATTATAATCGTGATGACTAATTTTATGTGTCACCTTGATTGGCCACAGGGTACCCAGATTAAATATTATTTCTGGATATGTCTGTGAAGGTGTTTCCAGGTGAGATTCACATTTGAATTGGGGAGTGGGGAATATAGAGTATCATCTCCATTGTGGGTGGGCATCACCCATCTATTGAGGACCTGAAAGGAATGGTAAGAGAAATTCACCCCTTTTTCTTGTCTCACTACTTAAGCTGAGACACTTCATTTTGTCACTTCCCACTCTTGGGCTGCTATCTGGACCTCAGACTCCCTGGGTTTTCAAATGTTTGGACTAGAATTAAAACCCCATCCTTCTGGGTCTAAAGTCTGCAAACTATAGACTAAGGATCATTCAGCCTCCAAAATCACATAACATTTTCATAGTATATTTGTACATCTAGATCTAAATATACAGAATTAGATTTATCTATCTGTGATGCCCTAAATATCAAAAATGCATATGTTGAAATCCTAAGTCCCTACCTCCCAGAAATAATGTTATTGGAGATGAAATTTTTGAGAAAGACCTTCAGGAAGTACAATCATCCCTCATGAATGGCATCAGTGCCTTTGGTAAAGGAACTAAAGAAATCTCTTTCCCTTTCCAAATGGTTAGGACACAGAAAGAAAGCAAGCCTTCATGAAATCCAGCCATGCCAGTGCCTTGACCTTAGACTTCCCAGTCTGCAGCCCAAGGAAAGTAACTCTCTCTCCTCTTTTCTTCTCTCCTCCCCTCCCCTCCCCTTCCCCCTTCTTCCCCCCTACTGTCTCCTATTGAGTCTCTTTCTCTGGAGACCCCTAATATAGTAACTAAGTGTTAACAAGAGAGCTAACCACCTGGACACAGATCAGGACTCAAGGAGAATGCAGAAACCTAGACAGGCTAACACAGTTTTTTCATAAGGACATTTGCTATGATCCAAAGGGGGGGGGGTGAGGACCTGTCTTGGGAAAATCATGAACCTTCTTAAAATAAGGATCCTAATTACTCAAGTTGGAAATTCTACAGACCACACAATGGGAATAAGTATGAATATCCCCTCCACATTTTATTGTTGTTCAAGGGTCTCAGGAAGAAAAGTTAACCTGAAACTGAGGTTCCATTTATAATACAAGACTGATAATCCCACCACACCCCCTCACTCTGGCTGCAAGAGCCTGACAGAAGCAAAAAGAAGTCTCTCTGAAGAAACATTTCTACTGATAATTCTTCATTTTACTGTTTGGTAAAATCAAACAAAATAAAAAATAAATAAGAAGACAAGGGGCTGGAGCACCAAGACTAAAGTCAAACACAAATAATCAACAGGCACAAAAACAGACTCATCCATGAAACAGCCAAATTCTATATATGATATTCATGGAAATGAAAATCAAACGTTAAGTATGACTGTGGAATTGAAAATGATAAAAGAGGGTTGAGAAAAATTGAAAAAGAACCAAATGGAAATTCAAGGACTGAAAAATTAAGCTTAGTGACCACTAGGCATTTCTGATCTGTGTTCTGTGATAAAGAAGAAACATGGAAGTAACTTACTTAAAATGTGTGCACTGAGGTTACAAGAAAAGGTTAGATTATTACTAACTAGTCTTTCTCAATTTCCTAAAATTGTTAATGTTCACAAAATCATCAAAAGCACATCATTTGATAGTTTACGTGCAATGCTCTGTTTTGTCATGTTTCTATTACTTCATGATCCTATAGCAGTATCTTACCTTCTGATATCCCCTAGAAGTACCTTACTTATTAAACTTCTAAAGAATTCATTTGTAAACATAACAATGCATCATTGATAAAAGCCTTGGGAGCAGACATAGTATAACTGGTTCCCCAGATGAGGCAACTAAGGCTCACCATCCAAGTTCTGATGTGCACACATCTGAAGACTGGAGCTGCCCTCACTCACTTCTTTAATTACTTACCACTGTTTTCTCCCCCTATGTTACTATAATCCAGAATAACAGCTTTCTACTTTTTTGATAATTTTGCAATCATCCTATCATGATATTTCAAAACCTTGTAAGTTAGCAGGCAGTCATAGTGTACCAAGTGGTTATCTCAATCTAAATATGTGCTTCGGTCAGGGCGGCAACCCTCCATTACTAGCAGGTATAATAAAGATGTGTGAATTTTTTTCACTTTAGGGAACTGTTGATGGCCAGACGCAAGTACGAGAAATGTAAGGACCAGGAGAGATGGCCCAGCCACAGCCGGGGGTCAAATGCAAGTATGAACCATGAGACAACTTTATTAACAAAATGAAGAAGTATTTATAGGAACACAGGGCGATGACCTGGCGAATTCCATGGAAGATAAGACATCCTGAGAGACAATTGACATTCTAAAGCAAAGAGTAGTTGAGGAAGGGGTAGTGTAGGGGTGGTCTCTAATCCTTGAAAGGGCTAACATTGATAAGGAAAAGTCAGAGGCACCAGCTCTACATCAGAAGACCATTTCAGTCAGTCCCTAAGTTTTCTTAGGGACCATTAACGAAAGAGGTTTTCCTTTATCTCATCTGGCATGACTCTTCTGGAATGCAAATGGCGCACAGCATGTCCTTCCTCTTTATTCAACATAAGCCAGGAGATTTTTACAGATCTACTACAAAAATACACAGCAGCTTTAGCATTAGGATAATTATTATTACTATTACAGCAACAAGTATCAACTTATATGCTAAATGAGCTCCCCAATTCAAAGGGTTAAGCCAGGATAGGTCAAGTGGATTTAGGGTCAAGCTATTCAAATGAGATACAACTTCTTGCATTTGTCTAGCAAACAGCAGATGGTTTTGAGCAAAGGCAACATAAATGTTTAACAGCAGTGAGATCCATGTACACAGAGTCTAGTTCACCCTGCAATGCATCCAGTTCGCAGATAACGTTCTCCTTCGGCCAGTTGATGGATCATTGTTGAAACATTATGCTGCATGTTGTTAACACCTCAGACTGGTATGAGATGGCTGTTAACAGTGACTGCAGCTAGGGCCATGAGCACGGATGCTAGTGACACTATGGCTGTAAAGAAGAGTCACTTGCGATGCTCTAGCCAGAGGGCTACTATGTCCACGATCAGTCTCAGGTCAATGTCCATCCATGGTTCACTAAGACGAACCTGAATTAAAGCTAATTCAGGTGGACGAAGCAAGAAAAGGTGAGAGTAACCAGTCAAAGAAGCATTGAGACATGAGGTTATGTACCCTGTCCCATGGACACTAAAACTGTCAAAGGAAGCATTACAAACCCACCACACATAGGGTGGCTGTATACAAGTTAGTACTGGTACATGTTAGTTCATGGTCTTTTGAAGAGGGTATGAGTTCCTCTTAACCTTTGCCTTGGCCATGGTTGCTTTTCAGCCTTGCGGCTTGGGGGAAAGCTGCAAGTATCTGGCCCAGCAATCTGGCCTGAGCTACTTGCAGGTCCTAAACCCTTCATCAGCCAGGCTCTTGACCAAATTTATTGAAGTCGGGATGAATAAAGCATATAGGTACATTGCCTATTACGTCCCAATCATGGGGAATACCTGGCAGTCCCAGAAGTTGAGAATTGTTAGTATATGCCTGAGGATCCTTTGTTCCCCAGGTTCTAACCTGAAGCCCTCCTAGGTTGGGTACAACTGCCCAGTGGGTATCCGGCCTTCTTATTGGAGTTGCTGCTGCTGAATTTAGGGTGAGTGCAGCAATCAAGCATACTAATAATACCTCTGGTTTATAAACTTCCATTCCCTGATTTTTCCCCATAGCCTGGGCTTGATCCACAAGCGCCTTTACCATTCCCCTTGTAACGGGGTTTTGTGGCTTCCATGCTCTTCTTCTCCACCCTCCTTTGATCTTTAGCCATTTCATCTGCTCCTGGATGTCAGCAAGGCTTGATGCATCAGAGGGGGATCCATTGTTCTCCATGATCTGTAACAATACAAACAGAACCTCTCTTCTGCCTTATAACTTGAGCTAGTCCAGACCATTGTTTGGTCACAGGGTCCTTTTATATTACCATAAAAGCTGGTTTGCTCCTTTTTATTATCATTATCATCATCATCATTATTATTATTACTATTATTATACTTCACTGTAGCTTAAATTATGCTCTTTATTCTTTTTCAAACTTTCAATAGGACAGGTAAATATGATAGCAACATTTTCTATGATGTTCCATTTCCCCCCTTTTTGTTTAAACAGACTTTTTGATTTTATTAGCATATGTGATACAGAGTGCATTACACCTGCATGTCTTTATTAGATATTAGCAAACCTAAGTGACAGGACCCTTTCTTACCAAGTCCTGTCTGGCACACATTTCCATACTTTTAACTGTTCACTAGTTAGTATAAAGTTGAGCTAGGTTAAACTTTCTCAGCCCCATAAACATCTTTTTTACACTTGATATAACATTAAATTATGTATGCATACATTTTTCCTCATAATTTATAAATTATAGGTATTTGTACTGATTTTAATCCTGTCAAAAGATCCTTTTATTAATCATTTTGGGACATCTTTTGTACCATAATCCTATACTGTTCTATGATCTTCTATGATCTTTTAAAATTTATACCTTTAATGATTAAATTTTTTTTTATAAAGCATTGGGACTGTCACAGTCTGCGTCTTTGTGGGTAAATTAACTGGTTTTTCTGGATTCTATGTAAATTTCATCCGAGAGCATAACCTTAATCTTATCCCAATAGTCAGAATTAACTATACTAGGGTAGATGGATGGATTTCAACTTAAATTTTTTAAGAGTTGGAACCATTTTTTACATTTCTTCTTAAGTCTTTTGTCTACGTATTCTTACATTTGAAAATAGAGAAGGTGTTTTAGGAACACGTACTTTAAATCTTTACCAAAATTTTTTGTGTGTCAACCATCTTACATTTGAATAAGTCATGAAAAATTAACAACTGAAGGCTCAGATGTGATACTTTATATAATTGATTTCTTATGTATTTAGAAATAACAGTATTTATTTCTAAATACTGTCAATGTTTTAACTTCATTAATCTTTTAACAAAATTTTTGTTTGAGTTAAGTTTCTAAATTGTAATCACAATTTCATTGATTTTAAGAAACACTCTTGACTTTAATGTATCATGTGAAATTAATATGTGTTTTGATTGGTGGCACATTATAGCTTAACTGAAAGCATTTTTCTTTTTTTTTTAATTTACAACTTTTTTAATGGTTGTTAGACTAATGTTAATAAATCTCTAACTTAGTCTAACTTAGTCGCAAAATGAGGAATGTTAATAGTTTAGTTGTGAGGCTTTCTTTTTTCAAAAAATGTCTTTCTTTTAAATCAGGTAAAAGTCTCCAAACCTTGCAATGTGATATTAACCATATTGTTAATCTTTTAGTTTTGTTTATCTTTAGATTTCACAGACTAATTATCTCTGTTAACCATGTATACCTACTGCTACTGGTTGTTCTGGCTCTCTTTTCCAAGTCAGAGAGAAAAAAACAGAACTTTTAAAGTGCTTTAAATTGCAAATTTTTTACCACCTTACTAGGTAATTTCAAATTAAGATTTTTTTTAAAGTCAAACCAAGCTTTTATTAAAATGATCAAATTAATTAAACATAAAATTAATGTGATATAAGTCTTTTTTATTGTAATTTGGTTATTTTGTATATTTTACTATGCAATTGGAGATCTCTGTTGTTTTATTTTTTAAGATTTTAAACCTTTTAAGTTGTACTTTATTTTGTAGTTATAAACAACTCCTAAGACATTAAAAATTAATCATTTTTCTTTTTTGCTCTAGTCCAGAGAAATATGCTGTTGAAAGGCATGTATTTTTAAGTATATTTTAATCCTGATGTGAATCATACTACAAGATAAATGAAACTGATCTAAAAACAAGCAGATATGATGACAAAGACTCAGTGCCATACCTTAAGATTTCAGTGCCATACCTTTAAAAGTTATCATGTTAAAACTTTTAAGATTTTGTAGAAATTAGGACTTTATTGTTATATCTTATCAAAAATCACCTTTTTGCTTTTAAAACTTTTAACTTTTTACTGTTGTCCTACATAATTATGTTATCTAAAACAAAATGATTACAGATAGCATACATTACTTTTACGCTCTTAAAACTCTTCAAGTTTTTTGGGATTACCACTGTTGTCCTGTATAATTATACTAAATAAAGCTGATTAATTGATTAAACAAAATGATCAGATAGAAAACAATTTCCTTTACAACTTTTAAAGAACCAACATTTTAAGTTAAATGTAACTGAAGAATATACAGTTGATTGTAGTTTCTACTGTGGAGCTTGAACACACACCCCTGAGATTAAGAAGTTCATGTTCTAAAAACTGAGCTAACCAGGCAACTCATTGTCATTGTTTAAAAGACAGACTTTAAATACATTTTTTTCTAGTGCTGATTTTGAAAGAGGGTATAACAAAGAATTTCTGACTTTAACTTTAACACATACAGGCCTGCTTCCTTTTCCGAAGCAGGCTACTAGCAGTTCCTTAGCAATTACCTTTAAATAGACACACCTCTGCCTCCTTCTCTCCCTAGGAAGCAGGCTACAAACTGTTCATTAGCATTTTACTGATCACCTTTACCACTGACATGCAAAAATCAGCTAGCAGCTCTCTGCTTTCAGCTCCAAGGAAACACTTAAGAACTAGTTTAAACTCTTGTGGATTCTTTTCACCAATACCAAACCACTGCAAGACTATCAGTGCAGACTAATTTCTAACAAAGTGATTTTTTAATTATCTTAATAACTATTAAAAAAAACATGTAAGGAAAACTCTGATTACTTTAACATTGTCTAAAACCTTTCTCAGCATTGTTCCAACTAAAGTCATTCTCACATTTTAGCATACCTGTCCTTGAAATCTGCAATCTTAAACAGGAGACAATGGGGGGGGGGGATAGAACACCTATCATTTTCAACCCCTATGTAACCATTATCTATTAAGTTAACACTAGTCAAATAATGAGAGAAGAATTATTTCTTATAGGATATATTGTCCCAGAAAACAAATGTTTGGTAGATTGTAGTGTTGTTTTTTGATCCTTAGGAAAGGAACTCTCTTGATAATGTGAATGCTGAGGTTTGATTATTAACAGAAGGCACAGTACAAGTAAACTTTTCTTTGTCTATGTTATCTAGGATAATTGAAAAGAAGCAATCTTTACTTAAGCTGGCTGTAACATCTGAATAGGCAACACTGTTGGGAGGGGGCAGCAGCTGTGAGCTCAACTGTCCTAAGAAGAGAAAAAAAAAAACCTGTGAAACTGTGGGCACTGAGCAGGGGCAACAGCAGCCACTACAGGTCTAAACTTTGGCTGAGACTTAGCTTTAAGAATTAATTCTTTGTAGTGGAGCAGTTTGTAAAAGCTGTAATTTACAGCTGTAAATTACAGCAAACCGTAACTGTAAATTACAGCAAACTGTAAATTACAGCATTTTTAGCATTTTGAAGTGTTTCTGTGTCCTACTCTCTCTCTATATTTTTAATGTGCTCCCATTTGTTACTGGCAGGCTGTCTCTTTTGATAAGAATGGACTTAGTTTTTCAGAGACTTTTTGGTAA